>APFE031498825.1:31983-63027 GCA_000404065.3 Pinus taeda
ACATGTGATTGGTTTGGTCACACAAATGAGGACTCATGGAGAAGTTCTTGAAGAAAGGAGGATTGTAGAGAAACTTTTGAGGGTCCTACCCTCAAAGTTTGATGTGATTGTTACCACCATAGAAGAGATAAATGATCTCTCAAACTTTTCAGTTGATGAACTTCATGCATCACTGATAACTAATGAGCAGAGGTTGAGTAGAAATGAAAACTCATCTCTAGAGAAAGCCTTCAAGGCCCAGATGTCCTTTGGAAGAGGAAGGGGTCAAGGCAAAGGAAACAAAAGAGGAAGGGGCAGAAGCCAGAACAGAGGTGGAAGGAGCAGTCCAGCAAATTCTCAAGGAAGAGGCAGCAATTCAGATCAGAACCAAGGTCAAGGCAGTAGCCAACAAAATGGACATCATCATGCTCAAGGACAAAGGTATGAAAAATCCAATGTCCAATGTTATTATTGTAAAAAATATGGGCACTATGCCAATGAATGTAAGAAAAAGAAGCATGATATGAGTAATGGTTTTAGTGCAAATATCACTCGAGAAAATATCAGCCAAAATAATGTTTTATTAGCTTGTAACATGGCTGAAACAAATAGTGAAGATATATGGTTTCTAGATTCCGGTTGTAGCAACCATATGACAGGAAACATAGCCCTGTTTTCTGCTTTAGATCAAAGCGTGAAGTCACAAGTCACACTTGGGACTGATAGTAAAATTTATGTTATGGGAAAAGGAGAAGTAAAAATATTTACAAAGAAAGGTGAAAGGAAAACCATAGCAGATGTCTACTATGTCCCTGGAATGAGATGTAACCTCTTGAGTATTGGACAGCTTGTCCATAAGGGGTACAATGTTCTCTTTAAGAATGATGTATGCACCATCATGGATATAGCACCCAGCAAAAGATGTATTGCTGAAGTGAAGATGACGAGGAACAGAATGTTTCCTCTCAGAATAAGAACAGTTTTGAAAAACAAAGAAGTAATTGCAGCAGTTACCCAAGAGGCTCTCCAAAGCGTACCAAAAGATGAAAATTGGTTGTGGCACTTGAGATTTGGACATCTCAATTTTGGAGGTCTTAACTTGCTGAGCAGAAAAGAGATGGTAAGAGGATTACCATTAATAGAGAAACCGGATAGCCTTTGTGAAGGTTGTATCTTGGGAAAACAACATAGAGAAAGTTTTTCCTTCAGGGAAAAGCATAAGGGCAAAAGCACCCTTAAATTGTCCACTCAGATGTATGTGGACCGATGCAAACCCCATCACTAGCAGGCAACCAATATTTTCTAACATTCATTGATGATTTTACAAGAAAAACTTGGGTTTATTTCTTGAAGAATAAAAGTGAAGTGTTTGAAAATTTCCGAAATTTCAAAGCACTTGTAGAGAATCAAAATGGGCTCCGCATCAAAGTTTTGAGAACTGACAGAGGAGGTGAGTATATCTCCAAGGAATTCCTACAGTTTTGTAGAGAAAATGGAATACACAAGCAATTTGCAGCTAGGTACACCCCACAACAAAATGGAGTTGCTGAAAGGAAGAACAGAACCATTATGGATATGGCGAGGAGTATGTTGAAGGAAAAGCATTTGCCAAATGATTATTGGGGTGAAGCTGTAAATTGTGCAGCGTATATTTTGAATAGGTGTCCTACAAAAGCAGTAATGAATAGACTGCCAGAAGAATCATGGAGTGGGAGAAAACAAGGAGTCACCCACATGAAAGTTTTTGGATGTGTGGCTTATGCACACATTCCAGATCAGCTAAGGAGGAAGTTGGACAACAAAGGGGAGAAATGTATCTTCATTGGATACAGTGAAGAATCCAAAGCATACAGGTTGTATATCCCATCTACCAAGGAGTTTTTTGTGAGCAGAGATGCTCAATTATTGAGGGGGAAGCTTGGGATGGAAGCATAGAGAAAACAGTGAATGTTAAAAACTGTTTGTCTCATGATGAAGATGATGAGGAGATGGCTGAAATACATCCCCAAACAGCAGCGCCAACACAAGGACAGCTAGCAACACCCCTGAGGAGAAATGAAAGTGCTTCTCCAAGAACACCACAAAGTGGAAGTTCAAGTGCATCTTCAAGCACTTGCACACCGAACGAAAGAGGTAAGAAATTCAGAAATTTAAGTGATATTTATGATGAAGGAATGAATTCCTTATTTGCCTTGTATTGTCATGTTGATGATCCTATTCATTTCAAAGATGCAATCAAAGATAAGAAATGGATAGAATCTATGGATGAGGAAATGAATGCCATAGAGAGAAACAAAACATGGGATTTGGTTGAGCTAGCAAAAGGTAAGGAAGTCATTGGAGTCAAATGGGTTTATAAGACCAAGAGCAATGTTGAGGGAAAAATTGAAAGGCACAAGGCAAGGCTGGTTGTCAAAGGGTGCAAGCAGCAGTATGGGAGAGATTATGATGAAACTTTCACACCGGTTGCAAGAATGGAAACCATGAGAGCAGTGTTGTCCATAGCAGCACAAAACAAGTGGAAAGTTTACCAAATGGACGTGAAGTCAGCATTCCTAAATGGAGTGTTAAAGGGGGAGGTCTATATTGAACAGCCTCTAGGCTATGAGAAGAAAGGCCAAGAACACAAAGTATGCACATTGAAGAAAGCTCTTTATGGGCTGAAGCAAGCACCAAGAGCGTGGTACAGTAGAATAGATTCCTATCTACTGGAAAATGAATTTGCAAAGTGTGAGGGAGAACCCACTGTCTACATCAAGGAAAAGGATGGTAAAATTTTGATTGTTGTGTTATATGTTGATGATGTGATTTTTACAGGTAATGATGACTACCTCATTAAAAATTTCAAATCAGTCATGAAAGAAGAATTTGAAATGACTAACATGGGTTTGCTGAGATACTTCTTAGGAATAGAAGTAGATCAAAATGAAAATGGGATTTTTATCTCACAGGCAAAGTATGTAAATGAAGTGTTGGGCATATTTAATATGCAAGACAGTAAGGCAGCAGTCACTCCTACAGTAATCGGATTAAAACTCAGCAAAGAGGAGAGCAGCAAGGATTTTGATCCTAGCTTGTACAAGAGCATAGTTGGCAGCCTCATGTATTTAACTGCAACTAGGCCAGATATAATGTTTGTTGTTAGTTTAATCTCCAGATTCATGGAAATGCCAAAAGAAGCACATTGGCAAGCAGCAAAAAGAATTGTGAGGTATGTCAAAGGTACAAAAAGATTTGCCATTTTATATACTTCTTCAGAAAGTTCAGATTTAGTTGGGTACACCGACAGCGATTGGGCTGGAAGTGTAGATGATCGGAAAAGCACTTCCGGTTATCTCTTTCACATGGTTTCAGGAGCCATTTCATGGGCTTCTAAGAAACAACCTATTGTGGCATTGTCTACAGCAAAGGTAGAATACGTGGCAGCTACAGCAGCAGCGTGTCAAGCAGTTTGGATGAGAAGGATGTTGAGGAGCTTAGGCCAAGAGCAGGCAAAAGGAACAGTGATTTTTTGTGACAATAGCTCAGCTATTGCATTGTCCAAGAATTTTGTGTTTCACAAACGAACGAAACACATTGATACAAGGTTCCATTACATCAGAGAATTGGTGAATAATGGAGAAATCAGTTTACAACATTGCAGAACTCAGGAACAGATCGCAGACATTCTGACCAAGCCATTGGATCAGAAAAGCTTTGAATTTCTGAGGAAGTGTTTGGGTATGACTGAATGCCCAGCAGTTGAAATTAAAGGGGAGTCTTGAAATTGTAATTTCAACTGCAGTTTTTACCTTGCGATGCGATGAGATCGCAGATCGCAAATCGCATATATGCTTGGAGCTTCTCTTTTGTTCACTTGATTTCTGCGATTGCGATGGTGCGATGCGATCTGATCGCAAATCGTAAATCGCACCAATATAATTGTGTTCCATTTTTCCCTCCAGCAAATCGTGATTGTGCAATGCGATCCAATTGTAGTCAACGATTGAAGTACATGCCTGCAGCAAATGAATTTGACGTGAAGTAAAAGTTTCTTTACCGACAGTTTTGTCAGTAAAACAGTAAATGTAATTTACTATGGGTTGGTAAGTTTTGGTGAAGTTTTTAATTTTATTTCAGCGGGAGTATGGGCACAAGTAAAAGTTGGTGAAACTATTTAATTTTATTGTTTTTTATTTTACGGCAGCATGGCAAGTGAAAATGGATGTAAGTTTTTTTTGTTGTCATATATATATGTAATGTTTCTTAGAGTGATGTGTGTAGAAGCGCAGCAGCGCATGTGACTGTAAGTTTTATTGTTGAACATGAAATGTAATACGCATCAGCGTAGCATGGCAATGTAATGGGTATGCACAGCAATGCAGTGAATGTTTTGGTTTTGGAACTGCACTTGAAGCAGTCTCTTGGTGAATCCCTTTGGTTAAGAGGAAGACGCTCTTCAGCATAAATTGGTGAATCCCTCTGTCAAGAGGAAGACGTTTTGTAATAGTTGGTTTATTTTTATTGAATAGAAATCCTTGGTGTGTGTGAAAACTCTATCTGTTGCTCAGAAATTTTATTTGTTTCCGCTGTGTTAAAGATCCTGTGCAGAGAAACAAAGCATTGTCTCTTTGTGTGCAGTTCTGTTGTTTTGGAATTTTACCAGAAAAATTCCCCAAACAGTGGTATCAGAGCTAGTTCAGGCTCTTTGAAGGTGTCAAAGAAGCTGAAAAAAGGTTTCTTGCTGCAGCAACTTCTCCAGCAGCGTGAAGACTCAGCAAAAGAATCCAGGTATTTCTCAGACCAGTTTTTGTGTTACTGTTGAAAGAACAGTCAGTATTTTAAATACACAGTCAAGGATTTAGAAGCATAGCTGAGAATGCAAGGAATGGCTAGCACAAGCACTAGTATGGGTATGTTTAATTTTCAATTCCCACAGTTCAATGGGAAAAACTATGACTATTGGGCTATAACCATGAAAGCCCTGTTTGCCTGTCAAGATTTATGGGAAATAGTTCAAGATGGTTTTGAAGAACCAGCAGATGAAAATGAGTTTAATAGATTAACTCAGGCAGAGAAAGACTTATTGAAGAGCAATAGGAAAAAGGACTCAAAAGCCCTTGTATTTTTGTATCAACCAATGGACAAGAGTCTGTTTCCAAGGATAGCAGCAGCTAAGACATCCAAAGAAGCATGGAAAACTCTCAAGACAGCCTACCAAGGCATGGAGAAAGTGAAGACAGCAAAACTACAGTTGCTGAGGAGAGATTTTGAGAATCTGAACATGAAAGAGTCAGACAATATTGACTCATTCTTCACACATGTGATTGGTTTGGTCACACAAATGAGGACTCATGGAGAAGTTCTTGAAGAAAGGAGGATTGTAGAGAAACTTTTGAGGGTCCTACCCTCAAAGTTTAATGTGATTGTCACCACCATAGAAGAGATAAAGGATCTCTCAAACTTTTCAGTTGATGAACTTCATGCATCACTAATAACTAATGAGCAGAGGTTGAGTAGAAATGAAAACTCATCTCTAGAGCAAGCGTTCAAGGCCCAGATGTCCTTTGGAAGAGGAAGAGGTCAAGGCAAAGGAAACAAAAGAGGAAGAGGCAGAAGCCAGAACAGAGGTGGAAGGAGCAGTCTAGCAAATGCTCAAGGAAGAGGCAGCAATTCAGATCAGAACCAAGGTCAAGGCAGCAGCGAACAAAATGGACATCATCATGCTCAAGGACAAAGGTATGAAAAATCCAATGTCCAATGTTATTATTGTAAAAAATATGGGCACTATGCCAATGAATGTAAGAAAAAGAAACATGATATGAGTAATAGTTCTAGTGCAAATATCACTAGAGAAAATAACAGCCAAAATAATGTTTTATTAGCTTGTAACATGGCTCAAACAAATAGTGAAGATATATGGTTTCTAGATTCTGGTTGTAGCAACCATATGGCAGGAAACATAGCCCTGTTTTCTGCTTTAGATCAAAGCGTGAAGTCACAAGTCACACTTGGGATTGATAGTAAAATTTCTGTTATGGGAAAAGGAGAAGTAAAAATATTTACAAAGAAAGGTGAAAGGAAAACCATAGCAGATGTCTACTATGTCCCTGGAATGAGATGTAACCTCTTGAGTATTGGACAGCTTGTCCATAAGGGGTACAATGTTCTCTTTAAGAATGATGTATGCACCATCATGAATATACCACCCAGCAAAAGATGCATTGTTGAAGTGAAGATGACGAGGAATAGAATGTTCCCTTTGAGAATAAGAGCAGATTTGAAAAACAAAGAAGTAATTGCAGCAGTTACCCAAGAGGCTCTCCAAAGCGTACCAAAAGATGAAAATTGGTTGTGGCACTTGAGATTTGGACATCTCAATTTTGGAGGTCTTAACTTGCTGAGCAGAAAAGGGATGGTAAGAGGATTACCATTGATAGAGAAACCGGACAGCCTTTGTGAAGGTTGTATCTTGGGAAAACAACACAGAGAAAGTTTTCCTTCAGGGAAAAGCATAAGGGCAAAAGGACCCTTAGAGATTGTCCACTCAGATGTATGTGGACCGATGCAAACCCCATCACTAGCAGGCAACCAATATTTTCTAACATTCATTGATGATTTTACATTAAAAACTTGGGTTTATTTCTTGAAGAATAAAAGTGAAGTGTTTGAAAATTTTCGAAATTTCAAAGCACTTGTAGAGAATCAAAACGGGCTCCGCATCAAAGTTTTGAGAACTGACAGAGGAGGTGAGTATATCTCCAAGAAATTCCTACGGTTTTGTAGAGAAAATGGAATACACAAGCAGTTTACAGCTAGGTACACCTCACAGCAAAATGGAGTTGCTGAAAGGAAGAACAGAACCATTATGGATATGGCGAGGAGTATGTTGAAGGCAAAGCATTTGCCAAATGGTTATTGGGCTGAAGCTGTAAATTGTGCAGCATATATTTTGAATAGGTGTCCTACAAAAGAAGTAATGAATAGAGTGCCGGAAGAAGCATGGAGCGGGAGAAAACAAGGAGTCACCCACATGAAAGTTTCTGGATGTGTGGCTTATGCACACATTCCAGATCAGCTAAGGAGGAAGTTGGACAGCAAAGGAGAGAAATGTATCTTCATTGGATACAGCGAAGAATCCAAAGCATACAGGTTGTATATCCCATCTACCAAGAAGTTTTTTGTGAGCAGAGATGCTCAATTTATTGAGGAGGAAGCTTGGGATGGAAGCATAGAGAAAACAGTGAATGTTAAAAATTGTTTGTCTCATGATGAAGATGATGAGGAAATGGCTGAAATACATCCCCAAACAGCAGCGCCAACACAAGGACAGCTAGCGACACCCCTGAGGAGAAATGAAAGTGCTTCTCCAAGCACACCACAAAGTGGAAGTTCAAGTGCATCTTCAAGCACTTGCACACCGAATGAAAGAGGTAAGAAATTCAAAAATTTAAGTGATATTTATGATGAAGAAATGAATTCCTTATTTGCCTTGTATTGTCATGTTGATGATCCTATTCATTTCGAAGATGCAATCAAAGATAAGAAATGGATAGAAGCTATGGATGAGGAAATGAATGCCATAGAGAGAAACAAAACATGGGATTTGGTTGAGCTAGCAAAAGGTAAGGAAGTCATTGGAGTCAAATGGGTTTATAAGACCAAGAGCAATGCTGAAGGCAAAATTGAAAGACACAAGGCAAGGCTGGTTGTCAAAGGGTACAAGCAGCAGTATGGGAGAGATTATGAGGAAACTTTCGCACCGTTTGCAAGAATGGAAACCGTGAGAGCAGTGCTGTCCATAGCAGCACAAAACAAGTGGAAAGTTTATCAAATGGACGTGAAGTTAGCATTCCTAAATGGAGTGTTAAAGGAAGAGGTCTATATTGAACAGCCTCTAGGCTATGAGAAGAAAGGCCAAGAACACAAAGTATGCACATTGAAGAAAGCTCTTTATGGGCTGAAGCAAGCACCAAGAGCGTGGTACAGTAGGATAGATTCCTATCTACTGAAAAATGAATTTGCAAAGTGTGAGGGAGAACCCACTGTCTACATCAAAGAAAAGGATGGTAAAATTTTGATTGTTGTGCTATATGTTGATGATGTGATTTTTACTGGTAATGATGACTACCTCATTAAAAATTTCAAATCAGTCATGAAAGAAGAATTTGAAATGACTGACATGGGTTTGCTGAGATACTTCTTAGGAATAGATGTAGATCAAAATGAAAATAGGATTTTTATCTCATAGGCAAAGTATGTAAATGAAGTGGTGGGCAGATTTAATATGCAAGACAGCAAGGCAGCAGTCACTCCCACAGTAATGGGATTAAAACTCAGCAAAGAGGACAGCAACAAGGATTTTGATCCTAGCTTGTACAAGAGCATAGTTGGCAGCCTCGTGTATTTAACTGCAACTAGGCCAGATATAATGTTTGCTGTTAGTTTAATCTCCAGATTCATGGAAAGGCCAAAAGAAGCACATTGGCAAGCAGCAAAAAGAATTCTGAAGTATGTCAAAGGTACAAAAAGATTTGGCATTTTATATACTTCTTCAGAAAGTTCAGATTTAGTTGGATACACCGACAGCGATTGGGCTGGAAGTGTAGATGATCGGAAAAGCACTTCCGGTTATCTCTTTCACATGGGTTCAGGAGCCATTTCATGGGCTTCTAAGAAACAACCTATCGTGGCGTTGTCTACAGCAGAGGCAGAATACGTGGCAGCTACAGCAGCAGCGTGTCAAGCAGTTTGGATGAGAAGGATGTTGAGGAGCTTAGGCCAAGAGCAGGCAAACTGAACAGTCATTTTTTGTGACAATAGCTCAGCTATTGCATTGTCCAAGAATTCTGTGTTTCACAAACGAACGAAACACATTGATACAAGGTTCCATTACATCAGAGAATTGGTGAATAATGGAGAAATAAGTTTACAACATTGCAGAACTCAGGAACAGATCCCGGACATTCTGACCAAGCCATTGGATCAGAAAAGCTTTGAATTTTTGAGGAAGTGTTTGGGTATGACTGAATGCCCAGCAGTTGAAATTAAAGGGGAGTCTTGAAATTGTAATTTCAACTGCAGTTTTTACCTTGCAATGCGATGAGATGGCAGATCGCAAATCACATATATGCTTGGAGCTTCCGTTTTGTTCACTTGATTTCTGCGATTGCGATGGTGCGATGCGATCCGATCGTAAATCGCACCAATATAATTGTGTTCCATTTTTCCCTCCAGCGAATTGTGATTGTGCGATGCGATCCAATTGAAGTCAACGATTGAAGTACAGGCCTGCAACAAATGAATTTGACATGAAGTAAAAGTTTCTTTACCGACAGCTTTGTCAGTAAAACCGTAAATGTAATTTACTGTGGGTTGGTAAGTTTTGGTGAAGTTTTTAATTTTATTTCAGCGGGAGTATGCGCACAAGTAAAAGTTGGTGAAACCATTTAATTTTATTGTTTTTTATTTTACGGCAGCATGGCAAGTGAAAATGGATGTAAGTTTTTTTTGTTGTCATATATATATGTAATGTTTCTTAGAGTGATGTGTGTAGAAGCGCAGCAGCGCATGTGCCTGTAAGTTTTATTGTTGAACATGAAATGTAATACGCAGCACCGTAGCATGGCAATGTAATGGTTATGCACAGCAGTGCAGTGAATGTTTTGGTTTTGGAACTGCACTTGAAGCAGTCTCTTGGTTAATCCCTCAGGTTAAGAGGAAGACGCTCTTCAACATAAATTGGTGAATCCCTCTGTCAAGAGGAAGACGTTTTGTAACACTTGGTTTATTTTTATTGAATATAAATCCTTGGTGTGTGTGAAAACTCTATCTGTTGCTCAGAAATTTTATTTGTATCCGCTGTGTTAAAGATCATGTGCAGAGAAACAGAGCATTGTCTCTTTGTGTGCAGTTCTGTTGTTTTGGGATTTTACGAGAAAAATTCCCCAACAATAGTCACTTTTCTGTTGTTCTGTGGAGCGACTTGGATTCCGGTGTCAAGCTGAAAGTTTGTGGTGACAATAGGTTTCCCGGGTTTGTGTTGTACCTCGCATTGCCTAGGCACACATTATCTACAAAGAGTGGAGTGTTACAAAACCCTTTTGATTTTGCATTGTTTGTTTGATGATGGTCATAACACTGAGTAGTTTATTCTGGCTGAGGTTCAGCCAACCGTTTGTGCTTTTTGCTTGAACCATCTCTATTCTTGTTCTTTCTTGAACACAGAAACAAAAGAATATATGCTTTAATGAGGGTATATTTCTTCTTCTTCTGCTATCGCGGATCAGTGACTGCTTAGATACAAATGTTATGATCGCTCAGAGTTGAAACACTTCACTTTATGTACATTATTCAGTATTCCCGTGAAATAATTTTTTTGTTAATGTCGAGAAAGTTTGGCGAATCTTACTGATCTTGAATATGCAAAATCTTTTAATTTTATTTTAAAACACTTCTCCATTAATTTGTCAATCTATAGGATGACACCTTCAGAGGTTCACAAACTTCATGTCTAACATAATTATGCTCTGTGTATTTATTAAACAAGAGATATGAAGGACCGAGTGTTTTCTGTAAGTAATCATTCTTCTAACAGCTAACTGATAACACGACGCAGTCCTGCTAATTATTAAACATGAAATTACCGGTCTCTCAGTTTAGGGATCCGCCTGATTATCTCTGACTAGGCTGTTGTATTCAAATTAAAAATCCAGACTGGGCGGGAATACATGTGATAGGAATGGGATACTCAAAAGTTGAGAGTAGAGATAATAACTTGATAGAAGTAGGGAAGAAGTGCATTCAAACCACTTTAAAATAATCAGAAACCTTTAAACAAAATAATTTTCATACTAATTTTTATGTTTTATATTAAAGTTTTGTATATGGTTTATTTTTGTTATTAAGATGTTATGTTGTTTTATGTTATTAGGTTTCCATATTTTTTTATTAGAGTATTCTATGTAAAGTTTATTCTCTTTTATATTAAAAACTTACATTAGATGCTATAAATACAACTTGTGCTAGATTATGTTATCGCTACATCCAAAACTTTAATTCTCATTTCAGATGTTAAATGGTTGTTCATGTGTGGATATTTGTCATAATTTGAATTTCTATGAACAGTGTTTCTGCCTTTGATATCATATAACCTCGTTATACGCAAGTGTTTCCATTTGCAATTTCAAGTATTACTATTATTAACTATTTTATTGTATGAAGTTTAGTTTTTTTGTTCTTTCATTTTTTTTTTCTTAATTATTATTTCAGTTTGTCGATCCTCATTTCGTTTCGACAACTCCTGGAAGTGAATCTAGAAGCATCCAAAATAGTGAAGTCGAGACTCAACTGGTTATGAGACCGCCATGTACAAATGCTCATTCTCTTATTAATTGTTCTCATTGATAATCAATGTATTCCTAACTGTGTTATAAATTTGTTATGACATCTTTATATTAATAAAAGGTAAAGTTGCTTTTCAGATCGCACATGATTGTTCAGAACGTCCAAAAGAGGCTCTCGCCAAGGGAGCTAAATGTTTTTTAAACCAAAGCGTGTCTTCCAAATTCAGTATGTAAGCTTTCTATGAATACATATTTTAAAGGTTTTGTATTTTTTTTTTCACTCTACCAAGAAGCATTACAAGCGGAGTTTTCCTCATTCATCCGATGAGCATGAAGAGTGAGGAGTATAATAGCCACGCCCGTGGAAAATTTATAAAATTTTAAACTATATCTCTAGTTCATATCAAATTGTTATTATTCTATTTTAGTAATCATATCAAATTATTATTTTAAATACCATGAACATTATACAAATTTTTTCCTTTCTGCATATAATTATTATTTATTTTTAACTAATATTACTTATTTATTAATTTTTAAGAAAATAATTGTAATTTTGTATTATTAGAAAAATAAATATTATAATGATTTTTTTTCTCCAGTTAGCTTATGAATTGAGTTTATTTGAAACTTTTATGCAAAGGTGTACATACTCTAAAGTTAAACTTGTCATGGATTAAGAGGAGAGAACATACTTAACCATTACACCTATTTAAGTTGTATTAATTATGATATATCATTGATTTGAAATTAAATATGATAGGTGTATCTATGCTTAAAAACTTTTGACATTATAACACAATTTAATATTATCCTTGTATTTACATAAAATAATTAAATTTGAGTTTATATTTATGGAGTATGTTTTAGTGGTGGTTCTTTTAATTTTATGAATTAAATGATATGTTTTAGGTTTTATTATATCTTAATTTAAAATATTAAAAATTATTATATAAATAGTTTAATATTATTATTATGGATGGGGTGAGAGATCATAATAGAGTCAGTTAGCAAGTTAGCAAGTTAGCAAGCTGAGAAAAGGTTGAGGAGTAGGGGTGTTGGTTATAGTTTCGATGAATATAATGTAGTATGATACCACTTTCATCCATGAATGTAACGATGTTATCCTTAAAGACATAAGAAAGAAAGTTGGTTCAATCACGAGAGCCAACAATTTTTGACAGGGCAACCCACTAGCTAGTAACTTGGGCTTGAAGCATGGAAAGGACAATTTCTATGAAAATGGGATTATAACGAAGGGACGTGATTGTGATTTTGCATAATGGCTTATGGGTACACTATCCAATTCTATGAATGATGAGACAATTACCATAGAATGAGGACAAAGATGTATTTTTTCATTCCATGCATATAGTTTAGTGATGAAAATATTGTCTTTGTAAGGTTAGTGAATGAGTTTCCTCCCATGTTTGTTTATGCATCTAGCTCTAATGATTTTAGCAATAATTTATTTCATGCAATGATACTCTTTTCATTTAAAGCTCAACTCATACTTTCTGTTATTTTATTTTTTGCAACTAGTTAGTTTATCATTCATTCATGCAATCTTCTTTCAATCAGACAATAGTGCTTAATTTAGATAATTGTTCTTGGGTATAGTTAGTACTCTTTTTGTGCACTTATCTTACTTAAATCATCATATCTTTGGTTATTGTTCCACATTTCTACAATTTGTGAGTACATAAATTTATGTCTTAATGAGTTACAATAGACTACATAGTTTCCTATTTGTTGCATGAATTGATCCATTGAAGGTACTTGAGGATGGGAAATTTGCAATAAGTGCCCTTCACCACCTTCATCCCTCAAAACACATAGGATGCATAAAATGATTGTTGGTCGGGTATGTTTCCTCTTGCAAAATTCGGGCATCCTGTAGGAGTCCACTAATTGCATTAGAGCAATTCCATATTTTCACTTAAATAATGTTTATCATTCTTCGACACATTACTATGCACAGTGGACCTTGAAGATGGAATTTACAAGATCAAAGACCCCTTAGAATGCTTAACCTGGTAGTTGTAGTGAAATTGCTTTCCTTTCTGTAAGTTAGGATTTATTGTTTGAATGTTCTCTTTTAGTTGCAAGTTGGTTTAACAAGCATAATAGAATATACATTCTTTTGTTCCATCTTTTTTGAAATGATTTTGTTTCACTTTACATAATTAGAAAAAGTTTAGTTGTTGTTCTTTTCTTTCCCGTACTTAGACTACGTTAATTTGTTATTCTTTCCTTTTTTGCAAATTAAAATAGGTTTACCTTATTTCGTTTACTTTTCTCCAAATTAGAGTAGGTTTACATGTTTTCATTTATATTCATGGAATCAAAATAGGTTCACTTATTTTCCTATCTCTATATATTTCCAAGAGCCTAGATAGTAGAACTGGTATCTATATGACATTGTTTTCCTTTAGTTGCATGAGACCAACCAAAGAAGAATGCATTGCATGTTACACACATTATGTTTACCCATCTCAACTTTTTACAAACCCTAGTTGCTAATTAGAGCCAAGATATTACGAGTTTCATTGTTTTATTGTAATATTGAGGCCCATCACCTTTTTGGTGTCGTTGCGAGGGAAGTATCAAAGTAGGTACTATTTTCATTTCTATCTTTATTCACTTCCTTCATTTCCTAAAAGAGAAAAACACAAATTTTATTATTGTTTTTATCTAGAAATAAAACAAAAAAAAAAAAAACATTTCTTTCATGCCTCGCTGAGTTAGGAATAACATATGAAAATTTATAACTAAACCCCCACTTCTGCAAACAACGGACCTTCATTTGTTGACTATGAGCCTCCCACTTTATTTATAGAGGATATAGAGGCCATTATAGGTGAGCAAGTGTGGATTTATGAGGAGGTTTCACGAGGACAATAACCTCCACACATACTAATTCCATGGTTGGACACAACAAACCTAAATTATGTCCTAGCAGGGAGGGAAATGGGGAAGCCAAAATGAAAAATATCAAGCTCACTATTCTTCCACAATTCCATGGAATGGTTACTGACTACCGTGACACTTTTTTGTTTGAATTTTTTGTAGTCTATAAGACATGATTATACATCGATAAGTAGAAGCTCAAAATATTTCCTTCTACACTCAAGGATGCATCCCTGCATTGGTTAATGAGCTTCAAAGGAGACAACATCACTTCATGGGGACAAATGCAACAAGATTTCAACACCAAATATGGGGATTAATGCAAAGGAAGAGATACAAGGGATGAAATATTTACAATGACCCAAGGACTATATGAATCACTAGAAGACTATGAGATAATATTTTAGCTAAAATATTAAAACTAATCTAGGTTCATTAAAACTAATCTTGATCTAGGGGGTCAGAGAAGAATTGATGCAGAATCTCAATATGTTGGCCAATTGAGATATTTATCAGGACAACTATGAAGACATCACAATAGTGT
This sequence comes from Pinus taeda, assembly GCA_000404065.3. Classification (NCBI taxonomy): domain Eukaryota; kingdom Viridiplantae; phylum Streptophyta; class Pinopsida; order Pinales; family Pinaceae; genus Pinus; species Pinus taeda. The sequence continues at coordinate 46,741 of APFE031498825.1, forward strand.
TCAGGAACCATGCTAACGTTTCTATAAAAAGATGTAGCTCCATCGAGGGTTTGGTAAGTCCCTCATCCCCCACTTCAGCCATTAAGAATGAAATAGGAGGTATATTCAAAGTTATTAAAAGTGATATCTTACACACCTTTGCCCTGTAGATAAACACACTATATATTAATAAAAGACAAGAGGAAGCAGAAAGGGCATTAACCATATTCTTCCCTGGATGTACCAAGAGACATACTAAAATCAATGCCCCTTAAATGCTATGGAAATTTGTTCTGTGTGAGAAGAGAACCATTCAACTAAAAAATTCCCATCTTTGACGAGTTTGAAAGTAGTGTACCATGGAGCAGAAGGAGGCATGAAGCAACTCTACTTTGTCAACTAGAAAAGACCACAAGCCCCCATACCATATCAACAAGGTATGAACTATCACTCCTCTTTAATACAAATTATAGTGCATCATTTCAATATTGGTATCCATCAAACACCTCAGCTTGATATATGCCCACTCTATGGTCCTATCCTCCGCAACCTGCCATTTCTATATTTTAGCCATACCATCATTAACCTCCTCAATGGGATAATCCATCATCAAGGTGGAGGCCTCAGGTAACCCAACTACCTACCCTGATGCCTCCAACTCAACCATTGTTACGCTAAAACAACTACAAATTTGTGCTCAAGCAACCCTAAACTGCAACAAGAAACAGGCATAATCAGTCTATGGTGAAGAGGCATCTTATAATACCTATGTTGTAGAAATCCAAGGAATCAACCTCAACTCTAAGAAGATACTAACTAATGCTCACCCACCTTATCCAATAAAAATTATTGAAAAGTTTTGTGATTCCCACAAAACAAAATGGAGAACTAAATTTCTCATGAATTTAAGGATGTGCATATCTCATTTTTGACTACTTGAGGTGCTAGAATAAAATCTTAATTATATTATGAAATGCTTAAAATGAAGGTGGTTCACATATATGATGCTATGATATCTTCATTTCAATCTATTTAGCTTTATTGGATATTTGAAGAATTATTATAGGTGTAATAATTCTAAGATCACTTTAGGATGTTGTGAATTTTTACAATGAAGAGATACAATATTGTATGTACGATCATTGAAATATTTTTGGTTGATTCAATTATCAGATTGTCGGAAGAGTGCTAGATTGGGGTGTGTGATAGAAGCAACCATAACTGAACACCACCACCTGCAAAGGAGAATAACATCATGACTAAAAGTATCATGTTTCTGAGATATGGCTTGTAAATGAATCAATTTTGGGGAATTATTTTTTTTTTGGTTTGAAATTTATGAGTATATCTCATGGGATTATGACAAAGGTGGAATTATGGAGAAAGGAGGCCAGCAAGGAGACTACTTTGGTGACATGGTAGACCTCTAATGCTCTGGTTACCTAATTGCACCAAGCCATAACTAGTACCTTGACTATATAACTCCATGAGTAATATAATAGAGCATGGAAATTAGAGACTTTGATATAGGACTCTAACAATAATAACGTGCATAAAAACTCTCAGCTAGGTAGATTTCTGAATAATGGGTGTTTCCTAGGCTCATAGGCATGAATAGTGAATGGGGGGCCATGTAGGGAAACCCCCAAACCGGTAAACGACTCGAAATAGGGAATTTTTAGGCTTGAAATGGTGAGTAGATGATGAGGGGCCATGCATGTAAACCTTTGGAAACGTAGATTTCTTGTACTGGGAGTATCCTAGGTTTGGAAGGATGAATAATTTATGGGTGAACAAATCCAACACATGCTCACTGGGATGTGAGCATAACAAGGTTTATTTAATGAGATAATAATCTGAATTTGTTACTTGTGGAAGAAAATGAGGGGAATAATAACCATGGACATAAGTATCATGTTAAAGCATTAAGTTTTGAAATTACAACTTAATTTTATTTAAATTTTTTATGATTAATGTCATAAGAACTATATGCTTGTGATACTAGTGGGTTAATGAATTATCCAACTAGGATAGATGATGTTTATTACAAGGTGACATCAGAGTAGAACAACACGAGTATAATTGATCTAATGTCCCTAGGGACCAACCACTGAGGTGACAGGGGAACCCCAAGGTAGGCACTGATCGCCATGGGTTATGCCATGGCAAATGTTTGTATTATTAAAGAAAGTTGGAATGGTGCCTTGGTAGTAAGAATCCATCAAGATTAGTTTGGTACAAGGAATCCTTACCAAGGAATGGATCACTCGAGGGAATAAGGGGCAAAGAAGGGGAAGCTTAAACATGGAGACAACCAGGCATCTAAGAAAGGGAATGGGTTGGATCTGTCCCTTGTAGATGCCATGTGAAGTATGGGACAACGAGGCTAGAATGTGTTGGAATCTGAGACATACTATATGTGACTAAACCATAAATAATGAAATGACATGGCCTAAAATTGAAACTTATGACTTAGAAGATGTCATTGATGTAAGAGTTGGTATTATTAAGCTCATTTTTCTTGTTTATACAACATTAAGGACAATGTTCTATTAGGGGGTGGGGTTTGTGACATCCCTCACCTTACCCTTATTTTTGTAATATTAAAATTATGACTAAAATGCAAGTATGAAGTAACATGACTCGTCAATAGGGTATTAAACATTTAAATTTAAGTAACACTAACTAAAGGAAAGACTGCTTTACAGATCCAACGCCTGAGGGAAGATTTCTTGCTTCCATGACTTGAAATCCATAACCCAATCAAATTAAATCTTTGAGCCACTTGTTGCAAGCCAATCACATTCCCTAATATATTTTGGTAAAAGATGTGATTGAAGATAATCCATATCCTTATAGGCATTCAATAGATTGCACTAGGGAGGCGAGGGGAAATGGATAGTTTTCATTTGCCTCGTGTATTTAGGACATAACAAAAGAAAGAGGGATGTGCCTAATTCTCTATGCAAACCAAAGTGATAAAGGAGTGCTTCTTAGATACATGATGGGACATCCAGGAAAATATATATTCACATAATAGAGAAGTGTCTGTGGATCTTCTTGACCAAGTTCTCCTTCTGCTTCTTCTTGGTTGGTTTGCTATTGCTATCTTAACATTTCAGATAGGTACAAATGACATGGACCTATGGAGCACGATAGAGGGAAGTTGGGGCCATTATGGAGCTTATTGTTGAGCCTTATTCTGTATGAATTTGGGTGTTATCCCCTATGTGTTGTGTTTGAGGCCACTTGGCCATGTATGGATGCATGAAGTGGTTAGTGGGAGGCTTAGCCGATGATTAAATCATTATGGTGCTTGTTGTATATTTGATAAACATTTGTACAAGGAAATATGAGTCATAGTGGTGCTTGTTAGACAGCTAATAAACCACCTAAACAGTGCAATGAAGACCCTTATGGTGCTTTCTATGAAAATACAACTAATAAATCAATTGGATAATGGATTCAATCTCCTCCACTCAGAATCATTTGAAACCTGGTTAAATCCCTATAATTACACTGAAGTGTGTAAATGGGTCACTATGGTTCTTACTACAAGAGAGAAATTGATACACCACATTGACATTGTACTTCATCTCTAAGTGTTTACCAATCCATTGATGTGAAGTTTCCCTTGAGAAAGCATCCTTGTAGACCTTAGTTTCAACTCGATGGTGGTTGGCTACAAGAAAGGTTGCAGTGTAGCTAGCCTATGTTTGGGTAGAGAGTGGAGGTCCTTCCTTCAGTCGCTAGTCACCTTAACACACTTAGATACATATACTTGTTTATGCATGTTAGACTACAAACTATGTTTTTCTTTGTTGTGTTAATGTTTGATATTTAATTATGTATGTTCATGAGTGAATGCTTCAAACTCACTATCATGCTAACATTTGATCAATTGTCTTATGTGTTTATGAATATATAAATGTATGCTTGAACTAGGTAGTGGACTATAAAATTCAGGACTTTAGGATACCTTAAATGTTTATAATTAATTTCTTAAATTTCACTCTAAAACTTTGCATTGATAAGCTACCTTATAGGTTTAAAATTGTGTTGAATACTTGAATTATGAATTATTCTTTCATACTTGTGAATTATAGCCATCTTGTTTATTTATAGTGGAAGTAGATCCATAGGTTGTGTTGGTTAATGTTATGTTAATAATGGAAGTAACAAACTATGTATCCATGATTCCTTTTCTTTACTTGACAATCTTGATTCATAAATAGTAGTTAATATTGTTTAAGAGTGATGTAGATGCATCCCACTTGCTTCATGCATGGTGGTCCAAATCCCCACTATAATCCTATATTCAATATACCCTCATGTTTCCTGGTGGGGGAGTCTAACAAATTACTATATTTAATCAATAAGATGGATCGATGTTCAATTTAATATAGTTCCATTTGCACTTTCCCAACTATGTAAAGAAACCATTGATGTCGATAGTACCATTTTTCCCTAGAATTTGCCAACACCTACCACTAAGCAGAATAAACCAGTGGATCAACCCTGTAACCAAGGCCTAAAATCTAGAAGGTGTTATCTCATTAGACTTCCATTATCATTGGCACTCATGTTCTAAATTGAGGTGATGAAAAACCTAGTGATGGTGATGGAAGTAACAAGAACTTCAAATGTCATTAAATATTCCTTTTTCTGAGGTTATTTATTGATCGAACCTCCCAATTCTTATCATCAATTGTAACAACCAATACTTCCACAATTGGCTTATGGTAGTGGAGATGCATCATTTTTCAAGAGATGTTCTATCTTTCGGTCTATCGTGTCCAATAACTACCAAGACAACCTCAGGCTTGTCGATGCTCACAACCCTTCAGTACATTCCTGATAAAGTGGTGGAAGTAAATGGGTTGCAGTTGTCATGTATATATTTGTATGTCACGCTTATTAGTTGATAGGAATTCCCTATGTTGATGGCCAATAGATGGTAAATGGTTAGGAGAAGGTGTCCATAAATTGACATAAATACTCAATGGTTATAAAATTAGCTAAGAAAATTATGATTTGCACCAAGTTGTCACTAACTCTAGTGGACAATAGCTAAACGTGCGAAGGGGAGGTGACATTGCATGGGGTGTGTGGCCTAGAGAAGGTGGGGATGGCATGGCAATGATGTGGAGATTCCTTGGATGCTAACATGGAGAGTTTTTTCACCTCGGTGGTTTCGCCCCACACTTGAGATAGGTTAGACACTCTCAAAATGGGGGTAAATCACTCTAATTGGCCCATGTATATGGAGAGTGGTATTAACTTTTTACCTATGCAGTTTGTGTTAATATTCATGGAAGTTAATTGGGTTAATGGTCAAAACTACCATTAAGGGGCATAGGGTACCATTGGTATTGGTAAATTGGATCTCACACGAGCTCAATTTCAGCTCCGATGTGGAAACCGTGCCCATAAATATCTTGCCCACTCCCAGGTTGTTCTAAATTGTTAATATATAGTGCGAAGCATGATAATAATCGACCATTCCAACGTAATGACGTGTTTGTGCAAACAAGGCCATGTTGAGGCCATGTGAGTGCGGTGTGGCTTCCTTGTGATGACAGGGACCCATTTTTATTGGAAATATGTTATTGATCATAACATGGAATCTCGGAGTCATATTGATACAAAATTTATATCAACAGAAAGCTCTTGATGAGCTTATCACAATGGTAGTATCAAGATTATCTTTCACTAATTTTGAAAAGTGATGTTTTTTGTAACACCATCTTCAAAAGCGATCTTCAAAACCATCTACATCTATCTAACCCTTAAATATGGGAATTTCAAAGTTAGCATGTACCTTAAAGGGTGTGGTGTATCCAGAGTAGCTGTACAAAGTAGACTCATCGCCTTTGGGTAGCCGTTGAAGGATATGGGCAATGTTTTCCATCATCGCATTCCTTTGTCACTCGAGGGCTTCTTCGAGCAAGATTTTGATAGGATCTCTTGCCCCCTCGTCTTTCTTTTCATCCGCCATGGGAGGCCATCGGGATTTACGAAGTTGGTCTTGCAAAGGTTCGACGAGTTCAAACCCTAACTCCTTGTATCCCAACCTCGTCGAGGACATGCAAAGAAAAACAAAGAAAGAGAAGATCGCTCTGATACCACTGCTCTAGATTTAAACAAGAGCGCAAAAAATTATAGATATAACCATAAATACAAAGATGCAGTAGAAGTAACACTTCATTTCATTAATATCAAATACTGAAATATGCTTACAAACAGAATGGAAATAAGACTAGCTCGGGTGATGGTAGCTTATCTCTGAGAAGAGATATGGTGGCTACATGCCTCTGAATTGTGCTACAATGAGGGTCAAGTGCCTTTTTATTATTGAACAATAATAGAAAACCCTAAACAACCAAAACCCTAACCCGAGGAGATGTAACACTAAGAGTTTATGGGCCCCATTGGGGTTAGTTGGACAGCTAACTTCCCAGGGTTGCAACTTGGTCATATTATCTCTATTTGATGCTCATGATATCCAGTTGAAAACTAAAAATAGTAAATTGTGCTACAATTAAGGAAACTGAAAAACTGAAAGAAACAATGGTGGGGGTCCAAGTGGAATTGGCGGGTGGCCACCAATATCCACCTGGGTCAAGTTCCATCCATCTTAATTGTAGAAGATGGGCACAAATTGTTTAATTTATCATTTTAAATTGTGAGACAAGTTGATATAAGATGGGCACAAATTCTTTAATTTCTCAATTTAAATTGTGAAACAAGTTGATATTTTTCAATTATGAAACAAATTGATTGCATATTCTTGTGCACATTATGATGACCAACTACTGAACTAGACAATCACAACAACAACACTAGCTTAACCTTTTTTGATACCCAAATGACCTACCACTTGTCATCCAGTTCAACCATTGAGCTAGAAAATTGATTTCATATGCTTGTGCACTTTTGCCCAACTACTGATCTAGACAATAGTAACATCAACAATATCAACAACAATACCTTAACCTTATTTTATACCTATATTACCTACCAATTATCATGCAATGAACTAAAACATCGTTGGGACTACTTAATTCCAAACAACAAAACTCCAAACTCTAGAGTCTGAGTTGGTGATGGGACATGCATTCATATTAACTAAACTTATTCTACTTAAAATCGTTGTAGACCATCAACAATAGCTTAACCTTATTCTATATGTACATTAATCTATATGTACAATGGGTGTGTAGATGATACCATGATGGTTGTTCTCTATAATATGTGTGCCATTTTAATCACCTTCTCAACATAATTACCTCTTTTATAGTATGATCATCTTCTCAAAAATGTGTTAATTAGCTCAATTAGATTTTTTGCAGTATATGTGGTTTCTTCTTCTTGTCCATGGTTGTAGTGACTCTTTATTTAATGATGGTTATGGCTTCTAATGTTAATCACTAGCATTTGCGCCAGGAGGTGCAAAGAACCGCCGATAATCTGTGTGGGTTTTTTTTAAGGTTGGAAATGGTGATTACAAACCTAGCAGTGCCTTTGACCAAATTTGGATCACTCGCCAACATTAAGAAAATTATTCTAACATCCATAAAGAAATGAACCAAGAATCTGCCAATATAAATAGAACATAATAAGAAGATAATCTTGACTCGTACTATAACTACTTGGAATTAGACATGAGAGCGTCTGGAAAACTTGATAAATTTATCAGCCTTAAATTAGCAGCAACAAGGAAAGTATTATTTCAAAAAGAATTAAAATTTTTGATGTCAAAAACAATAAACAGACACTTTTAGTGACAGCCCTCCTGATGATGTAGGGTATGAGAACAAGTTTGATTTTCAAAAAAATAAAATTCCAGAATATATTGATAGTTTTTTCTTGGCTATAAATCACTGATAACACCTAATCAAATACTCTATCCAACAACTTTTGATTTCGCTGGATACGACTACCAATCTCGATGGATATACTTATCAGCACAACACCGAACATATTTATCATTGTTTTCGTCTCTAATTAATGTTTGCAGTTTCTCCATCTCTTCGCCTTACTACGAAAACACTTGAATGTTCATTATTTGCTTAATTGTTGAATAACTTTAATAAACAAAGCGCATAACATGTGTATTTTTCTAGATTTAGTCAATTATCAAAGCTCGAACTCAGAGTATCTGGCATGGTTCCCCTTGTATGTCACTGTCAGCAATGCTTATGGGTAATAAAGTGACCCCTTGAGCAAGAGATTGAAAGAATAATCTAATAGTTTTATGAAAACACGTTTAATAAATGTTGTCATTATTTGTTATAAGTTTTGGAGTTTATTTTTGGAATATTTTTGTTTTTGTGAAAACACATGTTTAATAAATGCTATAGCTTTTTGTTATAAGTTTTGGATTTTTTTGGAATATTTTTGTTTGAATTTGTTTAAAATATGGTAAGAATTTATTTTAATTAGGATTAGTATAAAGGGTTAACATTTTTTCTTGGAAAATAGTGGAAATTTTGTTAAGGTTTTGATAAAATTTTGCAGTATCAAGCTTTAGGATTTTGATTGCCCAGGGTTTTTGATGATGTTGAATCTATTTCCACCATAAAAAAAACAATACACACACTCTAATGCTTAGAAAAATGTAAATGTACAGATTGTAGCGAAAAATAACTTTTTGAACAAAATTGTGGCCTCAAGTGCGTTAAGGTTTTTCAAGATATTAAATTTTAACTGTGAACTCTTTTTAATTAGAGTACCTTAGGGTTTTTTTAATGTTAAATTCTCAAAAGATCATATTATTTAAAATAATTCCAGTTAATAACTCTAAAACATACCATAATTAAACAATACTTTAGTAAATTAATATTAAAATGACCATAAAATACTACAGTAATGTATTTTACTTCCAATGCTTCAAATTAGAATAAACATTGGTTACATCCATGGTGGTGTCAATCTAGAGCACTCTTTCATGACTCCTGAATCTAAAAAAATTGTCTCAATTGAACACAATAGATACAACAATTCATAGCCTTTCCAGTCATGGAGTCTGTGGAGTTGTGGTTTGTCTCTTAAACCAACAGACATAAATAATAACCTCTGAGACAACCGATTCACTATAGTTTACGTGAGAATCAAATGATGTAGGGTTCAAATTTGTTTACATGATATTAAATATTATTCACTTTAGTTTACCTACGAATTGAATGTAGTGTTCGAAGCCTTACATAACATTGAAGCATTATTTAATTGCTAATTATGATATGTTTCTTTTGTCTTTTTCAATACTTTTTCTAATCAATTTTATTGTAAGTTTGATTCTAATAACTTTATTCTAAGTTTGATTCCAGCTATGATGTGATATAATCTACAGAATTGGAGTACCTATCCTACATCAAAAATTTGTGAGAAAATCATCATTATATTTTTTTTCAACTGTTTTTTTTTTTTTAATCATACTTTTATAAAATAATCATAATGTATTTTTAAAATTCTTTTGGAGACTAGGATAACACTTTCATTATAGTTATATGGTTTGGTTTAGAATTCTATTTTTTAACAATTAACTCTAGTGTTATTACTATCCATATAGCACAATTCAGGTTCATGCACAGTACGCTTCACTATTTTTCATTTTTGCTCATCTAGGCCAACATCCATGGGATATCCAAAATATAGATAATTATAGTAAGCAAAGATGAATTTATGGAAAACAAAAATTTAATTGAATACCTAAAAGTGGCACTCACCATGACAGACAAGGGGAACCATGCCATGTACTATGCTTCCAAACTCTGATAATTGACTAAATCTAGAAAAATACACATGTTTTGTGCTTTGTTTATTGAAATTATTTGACAGTTAAGAAAACAATGAACATTCGAGCATTTTAGTAGTAAGGCGGAGAGATGGAGAAAGTGCAAGCATTAATTAGAGATGAAAATGATGATAAATATATTCGGTGTTGTGATGATAGGTATATCCAACAAGATTGGTAGTCGTATCCAGTGAAATCAAAATTCGTTGCATAGAATATTTGACTAGTTGTTATTAGTGATTTATAATGAGGAAAAAACCATCAATATATTCTAGAATTTTATTTTTTTGAAAAACAATCTTTTTCTCACCCTACATCACTTGGAGGGATGTCACTAAAAGTGTCTATTTATTGATTTCGGCATCAACAATTTTAATGCTTTCTAAAATAATGCTTTCCTTGTCGTTGTTGATTTAAGGCGGATAAATTCATCAAGCTGTCCAGGCACTCTTATGTCTGATTCAAGTAGTTATAGTATGAGTCAAGATTATCTTCTTATCGTGTTCTATTTATATTGCCAAATTCTTGGTACATTTCTTTATGAACAATTAGAATAATTTTTTTAATGTTGGCGAATGAACCAAATATGGTCAAAAGCACTGCTAGGTCTGCAATCACTATTTCCAACCTTAAAAAAAAACCACACAAATTATCAACGGTTCTTTGCACCACCTGGTGCAAATGATAGTTAATACAGTTCTCACCTCGTATGTGGTATATATCATACCAGGTAAGGGCATAAGCTTGTTGTGCTCAGATCTCGAATCGAGGAATCTGCACCGAACCAAATATAATATTGAGTGACAAAGGCCTAGAATTTGATGTCATGGAGGACGTTTTTCTCTCCCAAAACATATTTGTCAGGTGAATAAATAATTTACACGTTAAATATTCACCGGCCTTAAAATACTGGAATCATCAAATCGACGTTCACCTGTTTAGGGTGCCCAATGCTCATCATAGCCACACCAGACATGTAAGGACCTACAGTCCTTGACTCGCCCACCGGGTGAAGTGCGACCGCAGATGGAGGCTTGAACGAGTGTTCGGCTTGAAGTGTGACTACGATTGGATGAAGTGCGAGCTCCCTTTATATGCGACGATGTGTTATGCGCATAATAGAAGGAAGGCGAGCATGTATATATGCGTGGAGCATGACTTAAGAGTTATGGAGGCCAACCAATGAATGTGTTGAGCCGACGGAGGGTGAACGCATGTGTAGGAAGGCCGACTTGATGTTTAGGTGGCTTTATGATGAAGTAAGGGTGTTGGGCAAGTCGGCTAGGCAGCCTAGACTTCACCTTGCCTTTGGTATATATGGAGGAGCGTTGGAGCTCATTCGAACAATCACACATCACTCAAAATCTTTGCTCATATGAAGGAGAAGGCACAGAACTAGAGGGAGGATGCACAAGAAGTAAAGGCACATATTAGAGGATGCACCCGTTCTTGGACAAGGCCGCACAAAGTTAAGAGTCGTTCTCGGTTTTGGGTGAAGGCACGGGCAGGAGCGCCTGGCGATTGGGTGAGGGCGTGCACAGATGTGTGCCACCCGATGGTCAGTTGAGGCGTGCACGGTTGTGTGGTGCCTGATTTGTGCGAAGGTGCCCGATAGTGAAATGGAGGAGCGCTCGGTTGGTGCGACAACTTGGCACAGGTTCTTGGGTGACTCAGGTGAGCGCCCGCCCATCGTGCAAGTGTGCACGGTGACTTGGTGAAGTGTTGAGATTGTGGACGGAGGTGTGTCTCGGGTGGAGGCGCCCATGTGTGGTGAATTGGAGGCGCGCCCGAGTCGGGCAAACAACACAATCGTGTGACAAGGTGAATGAAGTGTTGGTCAGTCGTGCGGAGGTGCCGACGAGCTAGGCAACCGAGTTTTGTCTTGGATTGTAAATTTGGCTAAGTATGAAACTTGGGGTTACCAAGTATACTTGTAAAGCTTTGTAAATTGTTGTATAATATATTGTTGGGTAGACTCATTGTTGAGGGAGTTGCCCCTCCCTTTATACTGTGAAATTGTGTTCATCATTTATAATTGTTGTTGATAATGAATGTGTATGGGTGTTCATTGATATAAAGGATAAAGAAGTAATACTTGGTTGAGAAACACAAACTAAGTAGGAGTAAGTGGTTAGGCGTAGTCCACGAACATAAGTATTGGTGAAAATAAAGTGTTCGGTGGTGCCGCACCTCGCCTAGCACGGTTGGAACACTATCGTGGGCTTGGGGGCGTGACAGGTGGTATCAGAGCTGATATCCAGGTTAATGAAGAAGTGTTGATCCCACTACACTATCGTGAAGTGGTATCAGAGCTCGGTTGGATCTGATGTTAGAGCAGGGTTGCTCGTGATGAAGTGCAGATCTGGAAACACTTGGAAGTTAGTGACAGGTACTTGCAAGTGAAGGAAATTGATCTCACATACAAGTGGAACAAGGGCTGGTTCATGTTTGTAGGCACCATGGAGAAGACTAAAAAGGCAAATATGGTGGATGAACCTACGATAGGTGAATCTAGCCATGATGCAGGTGAAGTCTTTCAGTACAAAGTGTTGGAACTGATGGGTCGACGGAGTTCTAACTTGGTTTCGATGAAGGCTGAGAACATGAAGATTCAGGAAAGATCTTCGGAACTAAGGAGGGGACTTGAAGAACTCAAAAGCCAATGCAGAAGTATGACAGATGTTGAACTCAAGGAACTTGATGAGGAGATCCAACGAAGTGGTCTTGGTCTTCAAGAGCTCTTGGATGAAAGAGCCCAGTTAAGGAAGAAGAGTGCCATGGTGGAAGCCGAAATCAAGCAAATTGACGAAGAGATAAAGAAGAAGCTTCTTGGTAAGAAGATCATAGTAATTGAGCAGGAAGAGCTCGACTACATTGACAGGCTGGGAACTCACTACCGAGACAATCCAGAGGATGTTCGGAAGCTTAGTTCTATGAAGGTAGTCAACGGACACTTGGTTGGTGCACTTGAGCAGAATGCGATGGAGGACAAGCTTGAAGGGAGTCAAGCTAGACCAGGGTCGAGTTGCTTAGAAGAGCCAAGCAAGGAAGTGAAGTACCTTAGGAGGAATGTCAAGTTGGAGCACAAGCCAATTGACACTTCTGAGGTTGAATTCTTGAAAAAGGTTGTTGATGTGAGACACAAGATAAAGCAGACAAAGGGAGGTGATTCCTTGAGGCTGAATTTTGTTCAGGTAACTGTGAAAGGCAAGAGATTTGCAACTTTGGTGGATATAGGAGCTACTCATAGCTTCTTAAGTAGGAAAGCAGCAAAGTCTTTTGGGACGAAAGAAAATATGGAGAGGGAATGGAGTACTTTCAAAGCAGTCAACTCTACCATGAAAGTTATTATTGGTGTGATGAAAGACACTCAGGTGAGAGTGGGATCGTGGTTTGGGAAGTTGGACTTGAGGATCGTGGACATGGATGATCATTCTATGGTGTTGGGACAAGATTTCATGAAGCTTGCACAAGCCATACCGATGGTGGACCGGGACATTCTCTTGATCACAACTGAAGGAAGAACCATGATGGTTCTGATGAATAGAAGGAGTTGCTTGGGGTATAGACTGAGGATGAATTCTATGACCTTGTATCCCAAAGATCTGAATGTGAAGCATGAGGATGTGGAGCAAAGAGGACTTGGGAGTGTGAGTCAAACAACGAAGGAAAGGAAGCTGATTAACTTCATTGCAAGAGCGAGGGAGGGTGAAGTAAGTGGGAGATCAATCTCACGAACCTTGAAACACTTGACAGAGACATTTTCTACTGATGATCTTCACAATGGAGTTGCGAAAGAAGGGAGTCTGAGTACTACTTCAGAGGCAGTGGTTGGAGAAGATTATGAAGGTAGAGATCCAGCTGGTATAGTGGATTTTTGCAGGTATGCTATGGGCATATATGACTTTCAGTTGACAAAAGCCAAGCTTGGAGAGCTTGGGTGTACATGTGAGGAGATTGAGGTTGTGCACAGATACTTGAGGATGCAACATCAATCCAATACATGGGTGGATGAGAGTCAGGGAGGAAACTTCCTGGCCCTCCTTTCTCTATAGACAACCTTGGAGATGAGTCGGTGTGGAGGCCTTCATAGGGAGGAACCACATCAACTTAGCAAGGGGCCTTGGGAGGAGGCTTCTTTATGACACATTGCAGACTCGGATGTAGATGGCCAGATGTTGGGATGGAGTCTACATGGGTTGGACATCATGGACAACTAGGGTCATGGACATCAGGTTTGAGACATGGAGCATGACAGTTATGTAGGGACATTATGCAAGAGCATGTGTAGAGGTGTCAGTCATGGACATTCTATGGGGAATTCCGCAGCAAAGGATGTTGTGCAGATGTTGTTGTGACATGGAGATGTATGAGCCAGTGGAGAGGTTGTACACTTTTGTGCAACAAGGCCATGGTTCGAACATGTTGCAGATGGGATGGATGTTCCATGGACCTGAGCATGGGAATTGCACAGATTCTTGATGGGTCTGAGATGTGGCATAAGTCAGGGAAAGACTTATGGTGGCATAAGGATGTGCATTCTTGTGGATTGGGCGTATGGTTGGATTAGCTACCCAACTAGGTCGAGTCATGAGGGGTACCAATGTGCAAAGGTGTGTCGGCATGAGTTGGATCCGCATGAGTTGACATTTGTGTAAACAGATGTCCGTATCAGGTGGAGTATGTTGATAGGTAGACTACAAGATGAGGACGAGACATGATGGAGATGGAAGATCTACATATGTTGCAGGGATGTTTGCAGTATGTGGAGGAGTTGATATCATGGATAAGACTATTCGGATATGAAAATCTTGATCTTGGTGGATGGCTACTAGGATGGTATGTTGTCGAGGATGACAACGATTTCAGGTGGAGGAGGATGTAAGGACCTGCGGCCCTTGACTCACCCATCGGGTGAAATGCGACCGCGGATGGAGGCTTGAACGAGTGTTGGGCTTGAAGTGCGACTGCAGATGGACGAAGTGCGAGCTCCCTTGATATGCGATGATGTGTTATGCGCATAATAGAAGGAGGGCGAGCATGTGTATATGCGTGGAGCATGACTTAAGAGTTATGGAGGCCGACCAACGAATGTGTGGAGCCGACAGAGGGTGAATGCATGTGTAGGAAGGCCGACTTGATGTTTAGGTGGCTTGCGATGAAGTAAGGGCGTTGGGCAAGTCAGGCGAGCTGCCTAGACTTCGCCCTGCCTTTGGTATATATGGCGTAGCGTTGGAGCTCATTCGAACAATCACACATCGCTCAACATCTTCGCTCATATGAAGGAGAAGGCGCAGAACTAGAAGGAGGATGCACAAGAAGTAAAGGCGCAAATTAGAGGATGCACCCGTTCTTGGGAAAGGCTGCACGAAGTTAAGAGTCATTCTCGATTTTGGGCGAAGGCACGGGGAGGAGCACCCGGCGGTTGGGTGAGGGCATGCACAGGTGTGTGGGGCCCGACGGTTAGTTGAGGCGTGCACGGGTGTGTGGCACCCGATTTGTGCGAAGGTGCGCGACAGTGAAACAGAGGAGCGCCCGGTTGGTGCGACGACTTGGCACGGGTTCTTGGCTGACTCGGGTGAGCGCCCGCTCGTCGTGCAAGTGTGCACGGTGACTTGGTGAAGTGTTGAGATTTTGGATAGAGGTGTGTCTCGGGTGGAGGTGTGCCCGAGTCGGGCAAACAACACGACTGTGTGACAAGGTGAACGAAGCGTTGGTGAGTCGTGCGGCGACTGTGCGGAGGTGCCGATGAGCTAGGCAACCGAGTTTTGCCTTGGATTGTAAATTTGGCTAAGTATGAAACTTGGGATTACCAAGTATAGTTGTAAAGCTTTGTAAACTATTGTATAATATATTATTGGGCAGACTCATTGTTCAGGGACTTGCCCCTCCCTTTATACTGTGCAATTGTGTTCATCATTTATAATTGTTGTTGATAATGAATGTGTATGGGTGTTCATTGGTATAAAGGATAAAGAAGTAATACTTGGTTGAGAAACACAAACTAAGTAGGAGTAAGTGGTTAGGCGTAGTCCATGAACATAAGTATTGGTGAAAAGAAAGTGTTCGGTGGTGCTGCACCTCTCCTAGCATGGTTGGAAGACTACCGTGGGCTTGGGGGCGTGACAAGATGGGTTCAGAACTTCAAATGTGATAAAACGGTGATGAAGATTTGTAAATAGTAATATTTATTATTCATCTTTAAACTAATTTTTTGGTAGGAATTAAATTATTAAATATTTCACACACACACACACACACACACATATATATATATTTTGAATGAATTAATGAGTTAATATTAATATGAAATATATAAATCATTAAATAAAATTTGTGATGCTTTATTAATATTTTGATGATGATGATAATGATGATGGTTAACGTTCCTGAAACCAAATATTGGTCTATCAAACCTAAGGAAACAAAATGTTTATTTTGATTTAAGATTTTATTCCTATTATTATTAATATTTTGTACACCAACCATAAGTATAAATGTTTTTTTAAAAT
>APFE031498825.1:68055-132756 GCA_000404065.3 Pinus taeda
TCCTCATCATTATTATTAAACACAATTTTTTTGTAAACCCTGGTATATGATGATTTAAAGGATATTTTACAAAATATGAATGCATTTCTTTTCTTTTCACTAAATTTTAGATTTATAGACACATAAAAAAAAGAGTTTTAGGTATGGTGATTTTCCAAATATATTCTTCTCTTATAATTATGTTAGTCTATTTTCATAAGTAAGAAAAAGAAATCGTTACATATAATTTAAAACGAATTATATTTATTGTAAATATGTTTTACCCAAAATTTCCTAAGAATCTCACCCTCATTCTCATGATATAAATACTCAGTATGAACTCACAATTCTACACCATGATGCGTCAATGTTTTACTTATGATGTAGTTGATATAAAGATTTAACCTTTCTCAAACATTCTAATTTGTTTGTTTCTTGTTTTAATAGAAACATTGTAATTTAATATTCAATAAATGCAAGATTTTTAGTTATCCATGACATAAAATAAACAATCAAGTGCAGATAATAATTTCACTTACAAGACTATAATTAAAAATTGCACTTAGAATAGTAAAATAATGAAAATACACATATAATATACATATTGTTTATTTCATTTTAAAAAATAATAATCAACTCTTTCTCTTTGGTCTTTTTTCTTTGTTGCATCTTTCCACCCCCTTGAAGAAGGGTTCATAAGAACCAACTCTAAGTTGAGATATAGTATCTTGGGATTCATAAAGCGAACTTCTTCTATATCTGAATGAGATAAATCAATTTTATGAAGTCTCTTTATTCTACCTAAAAAAGATTTAGGGACTACTAACTTCTTTAAAAAAACTTGGTATCCATATCTTTTACATTGGCCCTTGAATGAGAAGTAGAATCTCCCATTGAAAATCCCCATTATGATTATCATCATTTTCTCAAAAGTTCAATCGTTTTTATTATGTTTTTCACCCTTTCCTCCTACGAAGATAAACATGAACCTAGAGAGAATTACCTAGTAGATGCCTTTGTAGATAACAAATTTGACAGAGAAATTGGGTTCTCGTAATATAAGAACTAATTGAATGTAAAAGTTTTCCATTTGAGAATAAATTTGTTTAAAAGACCCTTTTGTAGGTCAATATCAATGCAAATGTGGGCATATGTATAAAATCTTGCTATAGCACTCTCAATACCAAATTTGATATAAGACCAAATGATTCCCAATATCTTAAAAAATAAATAAATTTGGCAAATGTAAAGATAGATTAGCAAGACAAACCCAAACTAACATTATGGTAATTTATTTTAATTTATAAGAAATAAAAATTTTGAAACTAATAAATTACAAAAAAAAAATTATATGTTTCCCGAACAATTGACCAACCTCAAAATAAGATATGATAATCAACCTGATCACAACAATGAAGAGACGAAAGACAAAATTCACATTTATTTATCAAAATAAATAAATCATTAATATAAAATTAAAGTAAAAGGCCTATACTAAAGGGTATACGGTCACATATTTTTCGAAAAAGAAAGAATAAGGATAATAAACCTCAAATTGTTGTAATTTTTACTGCTGGCTCAACAACCTTCTTATCATTTGACAAACTAATTCCATGAATCCTCGAAGAGAATTTCCAAACAACCACTCGATCATCCACAATATGCGCATGCTTCCCTACCCTTTCGATTTGAGCTCCCCATACATCTCCAATGATATGAGAGCATTCATAATTGTCTCGACATGGACTTTAAATTTCAAGTAGTATTTTGGGGATAAAGATTCAGTGCCTCTCGTCTCACTATGACCCAGGAAACCTAAAAATAGACCCAACTTATTAGTGAATCTCCCTAAACATATACCAAACTCATTAGTGAGTCTCAAAATTATTTTTCTTTTCTTCTCTGTGTACTCCAGTGCATCAAGAATATGTTCGGATGCAAGTTCAAAATAAGTGTTCTTTCTAATTTATCGTCATTCATTCGTTAGTAAGCTTGAAAATGACACGTTGATAAAAATAGTTTTCAAAATACTAAAGGACAATCGCCTTCGGAAAAGAGAAGTGTTTATTTACCTTATAACGATATTACTCCAAAAAGTTAATAGGTTCATTTCCCATCAAAGAATGGAATATGTTCATTTCCCATCCAAGAATTGACATCAACGAAAGTAAACTCCAACTTTCCAGTGGGCTTGATAAGAACATATATAAAATCAAATTTGATACGGTTTAAAAGAATGGCGACTTCAAGTTTGAGAAATCTTTTTTTGTTCCTCAAAAAAACTTGCATTATATTTTTATGACAATACAGTTTACATCATTTATCTTACTACTCTCCCCTGTCTCATTCCAACCAGATTTTTTAAGAGTGGGGTTGGAACTAGCCAAAATGAGTCTGTAACAACTATTATTTTCAAAGTAAATACATACATAAGTATATCTGGCATAAACAAAAAGGAAACCAAAACTATCAACTGCATATCACGAGGGTTGGTGAGGAGGAAGCACATGAGGAGCATCAAAGAGGCCACCGCGACCATGAATATGAAAACCAATGTGCTCTAGCCTTGCTTCCAGACTGCAGTGGTGGTCAATCATATGATGGTGTTGACGTCTCACCCCCTCAAGTTGCTGTAAAATATCGAACTTACTAAATTGGATGTCCTCGAAGCATGCCATGGTCTCATTTTTGTCTTCATGTATGTGGTCATCAAGGATGTCTGTGTTGAGTTGTAGTTCACGTAATTGACCAGCAGTGGAGTCAAGGGAAGCTGGAGCTTCAACTTGACCTTGAGATTGGACTGGGGATATTGTTTCAGTTTCCTCAGTCTCCCAGCTTCCTGAGCTAGATGACAAGGCACTGTGGTCGAGCTCATGACGTCGCCCCTGCTGTTGTTACCCCCAACCGCATCTGGCCCACCCTATTTGCTGAGGCATTGAGAGGAAATAACAATTAACCAGAAATAGGGGTGATGTTCCCCTAAAGCAAAATTCCTCATATAAACAACTAAAAATACTTATGACGAAGAGACGCCACCCAGAAGGGTGAAGCACCTGACTATGCACCTCCCTCCAACTGAACGGAGATGCACACGCCGCTGCCCAAGAGGCAAGACCTTCCTCCCTTCCACGACACGCTTCCTGGGTCACCTCGTGGCATTAATGCCACTTCACGGCTCCAAACAAGCTTCATCCCAACTGCACTGGCCACTTTCCAAGCACTATCTGAAAGGAATAGGAGGAGCCAGACCAAGAGGCGAACCTAGAGGCCCTTCACACCAATTCCTTCTTGCCACCTACCAGCCTGTGAATTTGATTTTTTTCCCACGACTAAGAAGCACTGCAGCCTAGCTTCACACATTCTGCCGAGATCCCTTCAAACATAAGTTGACCTCAAGGTGCACCGAGGTTGCCCTGCAAAATCCCCAACACCCTTCTTCCCCCAACTGACGACAGAAAGCAACCATGCAAGGCTCGACTCATACAATCCAAATCTCTTTGGAGGAGCCAGCGACACCAAGAGCCATCAGATCGAGAAACCCATTTGATGGTCCTCTTCGTAGATAAAAACAATGAAGCTTGTCGCCCCGTCTTCCAAGTTCCCGAGCCACCAACGAATCAAATCATGGAGACAACTTGGTTCAACTGCCTCGAGCGACCCTGGGTGCCAAGGACAAAGCAAAGAAATCAACCTCGGCCGCATAAGCGAGATGAAAGAACATAGAACGCCTCATAACCAAGGCTACAACCCTGGGGAGTCACCATGAAAACAGAACCAATCGCCCTACCTACCCACACTCATTTCCCAATTCACCTTTGTAAATTGTCTCTGCAGCCACCTTATTATATTAATCTCAAGCAAGACCTCTCAGATCCGCAGTAAATGTAATCCTTTATAGCAATAAGTGGAGTAATTATCCACATGGAGCCACCAACGGTCTTGAGCACCGATCTGTACCACTTAGTTGGTTGTCAAATCACCCCATCGAGGATTCAAGTTTAACCGAACTTAAAACAAAGTGACTTTTTATTACACTACTTGAGGTTTTGAAAAATATGCGAGGCTTTTACGGTAATATATATAGAAATATATATTATCTTTCTTTAATTTAATTTTTTTAAATATAAAAATAACACACAATGTTACTAAGATGGGAAATTAAGTTATTTATAAAATGACGACCTGGATTAACACAACAACGTAACCAAAAGTAAGCCTTCCTAAAGACATTAGGTGTTCTTTTCTCTTTTTTACATTTTTTTTAAATAATTATGCATATAATTTCTAACCGTTAATATCTTTATCTTATTATTAAATTATTGTTTATAATTATGTACAACATCACGTAATTCTTTAATAAAAACATAAAAGTGCTTTGCTTCAATCCCAATTTGTATTTTCAAATTTGATAAATTCTAGAGTATCTCTGAAATATACCATCGAGTTCTTACGGAGTGTAATGAACAATGAAGTTAATTATGATTTATTTTATGGTTATAATGTAAATGAGTTTATGTTTCAATAATTATTAATATAAATATGAATCTGCACTTGAGGTGCATGGCATAGTGGTTGGGGAAGTCGTTTTCACGCACCCCGGCCACGTTCGATTCCTGCGGTGCAGCAGTTGCTCGCGCGTTTCTGGCGGATGTTGGCTTATTCCGTATGATTTGACGGCTGATGATGAGGCTGTGATATAACTGTATATTGTATAATACGATTGTAATATGATTCTTCAGCGGGGACCTACCCCGTGTGAAAAAAAAATAAATATGAATCTAGTTTTTTTTGCTTTTGGTATACTTTTACTAATTTAAAATAGGACTTTACAACCTGGATTATAATTTTATGTTCAATTTCGCACCTCGAATACTAAATCATACTCAAAAAGTTACTTTTCTTAAAAATAAGATGGACAACTGAAAATAAATAAAAATAAAACGATTCATGACAAGATTGACATGCTAGCCTAATTTCCCTTAAAAAAAGCAACAAAAAAAATGAAAGTAGTGAACATATTCATATCACTCTCACGTCCAGGGGTCCAATTGCGAGCCTATAAGCTAAATGGGTTCATACGGGTTTCTTAGTAGGTGTTGGATATTCGTCAACCAAGGGAGTATTCGAGATGTGAAGTTCCAGTTAGACCTCACACTGTTTGGAATATGAGCCCCATCCAGAGTATCAGTCTGGTTGCCATATATTATTATAGAATTCCTTGGCTTTCGTTGTCAAAAAGAGAGAGAAGCGTGTATGCTCCTTTGCGAAAAGCAAGTAAGTGTTATTGGTGAATGTTTGGTTGCATGTGTATTAAGGTTCTTCTACTACAAAGGGAGGAAAGATGAGCCTCTAAGGGAGAGGTAATAGTACACCCTAGTAAAGGTGCACACAAGTGAAAAGGGAATCGCCTAAGATCAAGCAGAATAGTCCACATAGATGTGACAATTGCTAAAACCATTAAAACAAATTTTTCAGTTAGATAAGCACTAAAATAACCAAAATAGTTCAACTACTTTAGTATAAGTGAAATAAAACATGAATCATAAACATTCACAAAATAGTCTTATAAATTTTCACAATACATGCATGAAAATGTGCTAGCCATCAAGATTAGAGTATTAAGTAAAAGTTCCAAGATACATGAATACAATGAACATCACTAGCTCTAATAGTGGAATGTTTGAGCCATGACTTGCTCCGCAAAAGTATTAAATATGTCTCTTTGATGCCTAGAAGCCAAGATGAAAAGTCATTTTCTTGTACAATTGAGGTGTATATATAACAAGTGGTGTGATCCTTCACATGCCTTGTGACTCTTGGACTACCCTCATGACTGTTCGACTTTTGTATAACCTTTTGAATTCCTACATGACTTTTCACATTACATGAATTATGCTTAGACTTCCAATTTACATTATATTTCTCCATTATAGAATTTACATAATCCAAAAAATGATGTGGCACATGATGACTCATGACAGAACATAACATGACATTGATGGTATGGACTACATGATGATCTGGCAGTGTCAATTCACTCTTTTCTACTAGTTTCTTTGTGTCTTCTCGATAGATAGAAAATGGTCTTTTCTTTCTCCTCCTCATGAATTGAAGATAAGGAGTCTTTCATGTGGTCTTGATGTAATGCCTTCTATATTAATCTTGTGTTCCTTCGTATTTTCACCTGATGATCATCTGGTTTCTTTAGCTCCATAGATGTGTCTTAGCATGGTCTCCTTCTCCATCTCCTTCATCATCATCCTATCATAGCATGAAAGAATACCTACGACTGCAATCCACTAATGACAAGATGACATTAGTTTGAAAAACACCTAATCTAACACGCTTCATGAAATCACTAATTGGGTTTGGAATTGGTAACTAGTTGATTGATTGACTCAGGGATTACGCAGTTCCATAGGTCAAGGTTCGAGATTAAGGCTTGAGACTATGCAATGTGCAGTTCTGGAGGCCTGAGCAGAGGGACTGCACAGCTGAGATACTCAAGGGCTCAAGATGGAGGCTTGAGGCTTGATACTGGGTAGTGTGTAGTTCTAAATACCTAGGTTAAATGGCTACACAGTTGAGGGACTCGGGAGGTCCAGAGTGAGGCTTGAAGTTTCCCAATGCGTAGTTCCAACAGGAGAATACGCTGGGAGCTTATTCAATTGAGTGGTTCAAGGGCTCAAGCTTAAGGCTTAAGCCTTAAAGTTTCCCAATGTGTAGTTTAAGAGGGAAAAAGGCTAAGTGATTGCGCAATTCAAGAGCTCGAGGCCAATGCTTGATGATTTCCACTACATAGTGCACAGAGAAGTTTGGCTGGAGGCAAGGATTGCGTAGTTCTGGAGCTCAAGGGTTGGAACTCAACACTGAGGTTGCATAGTGCATAATTCTGGAAGGCAGAAATTGCACATCGCACACTGCTTTAGGGTTGAGACTGCAGAATGCTTAGTTTGGGTTGGCTAAAAGAGCCTGTGTGGTCCAGTCAAATATTTTTCCCAATTTGACTAAGTGTCAGATTGGTGAGAGGAAGATAAGAAAAACCATCACTCTAAACATTACCACAAACTTAGATCACTATAGGACAAAACATGGAACACTCAAAACAAATGAACAACATCCTTTCCTTAATGCAACAACTTTGCGATGACCTACACCAAGTGCAACACCAAAGATACACTTTGTGACGCCTGTGATGACACTTGTGCAACAATGCTTTAATCTTTGGGAATGAGTACGATACATGTTTACATGATAATAACAACTCATTATCACAAATATTAACACTTGATAAAAACTAAAACTACTTTTATACAATGTTCGGCGCCTGACATGGAAATTTTCTATATGAAAAGAAACGTGTGAACACCACTTGTGATATGCAAATGACAGTGCCAACAACACATGCCAGATCAAAGATAACATGAAAATGACAATAATTAAAGTGAAAGAAAGAAAAAGAGACAATCAAAAGCATGAAAATGACACTCACAAAAGTAAAGGTGCGCACAAGAGACAGTTGGAAAAACTCACTGAAATAGAAGTACAAACGTAGCTAAAAGTGAGAGACTATCAATGACAGTACCTACTCACTGTCGACATGGGTTGAACATTTCACAGGCACTATATTGATGGACTGTGACAGGGCATTTCATGCTTGCATGAAGGAATGTGCTCGTGAATTCATTACGGGTTGAGCATGTGTGAGCAAGTGACTTCGACACTTACAACCTAAGAGGGGAGCTTAAGGACTTAACATAATATCAACCGACCAAGAAGTGACTACTAAATGATCGATCACAAGATCCAGAATAGGCTCTAAAATTCAAGTATAGGAAACATTTTGGAGGGTTTTTGTCACAGTGACAACACGTGATGACACACAGGTATAATTCTAGCTTCTCTTCCTTGGTAAACCTTTTTGTCTAGAGTGTAGTTATTTGGGGAGTATTGATTCATTGTTTAGGTTACCATGGCTTCCCAATTAACCTATGCATAAACATTGTCCCATTCATTCCTTTATACAGTTAAACACAAACAAAAGGTCATTGATCACACAATGTTTCAAATCAGGAAAGGGAAATGAATTTCGTGAGCTTTATATCTTCAGAGTGTAGTTTTTCATCTCTGGTGTTCTCTGCTTCCAGTAGACTTGGACAATACCCTGACAAAGTTACTTTAGGGACACAAATATTACTCCACTACCAGCAGGCCTAGACAGTACCCCGATAGAGTTTATTACTTCACGTCTCTGCACAGGAAACCTTTCTCTTCTTTCTCCTTTATTTATTTATTTTATATAATACTATGCATCGACACTTATATATTGCATGGGTAGAAGAGAGATGAGAGCATAAGCGGTTATCCCTTCAGACAAGCATATATAAAACCTTTGATATAGGTTTGCTCGTCTAGATTTTCCCCTTGTCCTTCTCTATTTGATTAGATCAGCTTGAAAACATAGAAACATAAAGACTCAAGTGTAGGCATGAGGTTTCCATAATAGACATGGAGATCATGGTTCAACACAAGGCTTTCCTTATGCAAGGATCGTATTTTTCCGTCGAAACATCATCGACCAAAAGGTGTAACCAAGACAAGGAAGAAGGACAGAGAGTTAGCCAAATATTTCAGTGTCATAGAGTCCTTTTTTATTTTTCTCCATTGTCTTTCAAGCCCAAATAGGAAACCCTTCATGCAAATTCTCATTCAACAAAACACAAAACAAAAAGCATAACAAGGAAACAAAACTAGGAAGACAAAACAAAAGTAGGCTAACTGAAAACATGATGCGAAACGAAAATGAGAAAACAAAAGACGAACTACAGAAAATGAATGTAGGATGAAAGTGCAAGTAAACTAATATGCAACTAGACCCAGTCCTAACCAAACCATCTAGAAGGTCGGGGTCATGTATAATGAAATTTCCAATGTAGTCACCATAATTATTCGCGACCTACAATCAAAAAGATATTATTTATTAAAACTGAGATGAATAAATGTGCAACAGTAAAGATAAGAGCTTGAATATTCTCCACAACAAATTGAAGGTATTTCCTATCAACGGAAATATATGTTATAACCACTACTTCTAACCATTTCGCACTCTTAACTCTTTTCGAAAAACTGTAATAAGAGAAACTATGGAGTTTTCTTGCAAATGTATGTTCATCGGCATTGTACTCCTTAGCAATCATGAGAAAAGGCCTAAACCTGTTATTTACGATGGAGCTTGTCATGTAAGATTGCTCCAATCATTCAGTGATTGGATCATGAAACTCAAAACAAGCCTCTTGAGAATCTTGAAATATTTGAAAAGATGAATTTCCAATTAAAAGCGTTGGATCACGATGAGAATCATGTAAGGGAAAATGAAGTTGATCATATTCATATGGCTTGTAAGGATAGTGAGGGCCTGACATAACCATCCATTAAGGCTGAAGTGCCTCAGCTACTTGACAAGTATCTGAATGGTGAGATAAACCATAAATAGTAATCAATGTGAAACAACTGTCATCAAATATACTGGTGAGAAAATGATTAACGAATGAAATTTAATATTGATCATATGGAATGTTTGTGGAGATAGATTCTTCGTTAGAAGATAACAAATATATATCAGTTTGAACATCTTTATGGATGCCTTGAATAGATGAACTATCTTCCTCACGTGATAAATTTAAAAAATGATTTCCTTGTGACTGGTCGCATCTTGTACTTACATGGTAATCATCAAAAGTAGTGAAAAAGGATTCCAGTACAACAAACATATGAGACCAATCAAGATACAATGAACAAAGAAGAATTTGATTCGCACAATAAATCATACATTCACTAGCACTCAGGAGGATTTCAGGTGCAATGAAGAACAAGGTTCACAATATAGCATTCACTAGAAAAATCAGTGGTTGACTATTCTGAAATAAAACTGATAGGCATGATTACTTCGACCAAAGGTTATTTTTGAAATGATTAACTTCATAGTTCCATGATTCTATGAGAGAAACACATAAAAAACCCCAAGTTTGATACAAGAGATTTCCATGAAGATGGGCAAAATGAGGAAGGTTCTTAAATCTGATCAGAAATAAAATCTTGCAAGCTTGAAAGACTTCATCCAAAATATCAAACATATTTCAAGAAAAAAATTTCATCCAGTGAAACCATGTAAAGAGAAGGATTTTGCGAGAGAAACCAGATTTGACTTAGTTCAGGGACCTTACCAGAGTCGCGACATCCTATAATAACCATCAACAAAAGTTGAAGTGCCTCGACTCCCTGACAAGTCCTGAAACTTTCAAGGATTTAAAATCACGTTTTGAATATTGAACCAGATCGTGCATGGTGTGAGGATAGTTATTACCATTGATTTCAATAAGAGTACTACTAACGAGATGGAAGCCACCTCTATCACTGGTTTGATCAGATTTTACAACAATAACCAGATTACCCAAGTCAAAATATTCTCTTGATCGCAAATCCAAAGATGAATGAATCGTGGAAATTTCATGAGCGAGTTCATTTGAAGAATTGTTTTCATGCAAAACAAGATATTATTAGGAATGGAATTAATACTTAATGATTTTATTTTTTTCATTTTCATCATGGATAATCTCACCACTTTGTGTCAATTCAAAAATTAACTCTTCATATGGAAAACTTGAACAGCGTGTAGTGTCCTCATTGCAAGTTGATGCATTACAAATGAGAGATCAAAAAGGATAGTGAGATGAAGAGGAAGTTTCAATAAGAACATTTTCTTCAGATGGATCAGATTCCAAATCTAATTACGTCAAATCAACATCTTCTAGAGGAACCGAAATATCAGTTGGTGTGCTTGGGCATACATCATCCATACAATAATGGAGTCAGAATCATCAGTATGATGGTTGTCCAAGACTTCATATTGATCAAAAAAGTTGATTCTATTCGATGCATCACTTAGATTATTAGATTTATTATCATCTCAGAGTGAAGCAACATCATCTTCATACAAAGGACTGTAGAAAAGGGAAGAAAGATCAAAATAAACCTCACCTTCTTACTCCTCTATCTGCGAGATTCAGCAGAAATGGGTAACGAGAAAGAGATGGTAGAGGATGACAAGTATCCAAATCAGATTCAAGATTTAAATTATGACCGGTAATATGATCTTGTGAAATGGAGAAATTAGTCTTCACGGTAGGCTTCATGAACCATTCCGTGATTTCCTCCATGGGATATGAATCATGGAAAGTGGAAGGAGAATAAAAATTTGTATTATGAATTTGATTAACAAATTTCCCAACTTTATTATCGTCACAAGGAAGCACAATCATCAAAACTGGAAAAGGAGGAGGACAAGGAACAAAAGGAGTAGAAAGTTCCTGCTCTGAAATTTGAGGTGTCTCGGGATTTAGAAGAGTTGGGGAAGTAAAAATGTTAGGGGGTTCTGTTAGGTCCCTATACTACTACTATAACCCCTTATTCTTATTAGCTCAACCCCCTTATTATATTGTTGTGTCCATGTAGTCCCCATATTGTTATTATTGTGCCCCATAGAAACCCACTATTGTTATTGTTGTAGCCTTACATTATTATTGTTATGTGGGTTGTGATTACATTATGATCCCTTAGATTCCTGTATATAGAAAGGAGGTCTTGTCATTTGTATCATCCAATAATTGTTCGTTTGTGTAATGTAAAGGAGGTTCCCCCATTGAAGAGGCTTATTTCTAAGTTGTTGATCTATCTTTTCTATCTTTTTGTGGACTAGTTTCATAACATTTGGTATCAGAGCTTTGGATTCTAGGGTTTCGCTGCTCCAAATAGGTCATCATGGAATTTTCGATATAACTTTTGTTCTACTTAGTTTTATAAGCTAACAAAAACACCCATTTGATCCAAAATTGGTCTGAACCTCAGGTCTGAATTTTAGATATTGTCTCGCTATATTTTCGGAGATATGATATGAGGAATTTAGGATTTTTGCAAGCTCCATAATTCCATCTCAAACAGGCCATCATGAAATTTTTACTATAATTTTTTTGCTATGAAGGTTGAGACTCTAAAATTAAAACCCATTTTATATGAAATCATGGTGAAGCTCGAGCCCAAATTTCAAATCTTGTTTCACTATAGTTTCAGAGATACATTCCAAGACATTTATGGTTTCTATAGGCTCCTGAATTACATCCCAAACATGTGACCTGTAGAAAATCGTCATAACTTTCTCTTTGAGCATCAGATTGAAATTTTGTAAGAAGTTGCAGAAATAGGACGAACTGTACTTTTCTGTGTATTGTTTTCAGGTCCGAAGGTCGAAACAGTATCACATGGCACTTCATACAAGTTCTCTCTATTGAAAAAGTATATAAGAAGGTCATATTGGGAGATTGAGCATAAGCCTTTCTTGGAGAATTCAATTTTGATCATACTGGTGGCATTGGAAAGAAGATGCAGAGGGATATTACAAGTCACAATTTCAGACCTTGGAGATCCACAATTACAGAGTTATAGTTGCTTCAAGATCAAGCTCCTAAAATCAAGAAAAGGCGATATGAGGAAGTTTGATGGCAAGGATCTGGTAAATTGGATATTACAAATGGAACAATATTTTGATCTACATGGTCTACAATTGTTACGAAAGGTATGTGTTGCATCTTTATATTTAGAATCGAATAATTTGTATGGTATAAAGGGATTTTTTCTCGTAAACCACTTGTCACTTGATCAATTTTCACGGAGGTAATGATAGCACATTATGAGGATATAAAGAGCAAAACCTTCTTTAGCCAATTGATAAATCTCAAACAAAAGGGTTCAATGGAAGAGCACATTGAGGACTTCGAAAATTAAATATAAGGGTAAATGATATTCCATAGAAGCAAATGATTGATGTCTTCATAGGGACTTTAAATATAACATTCAACATGAAGTTCGTCTTTGGGAACCTAATTCATTGGAGAAGGCACTCACATTTGCAAGAAAAATTGAAAGTAGAATTATGGAAACAAGGAATCCTACCACTCACAACTATACATATGGAAGTGTTTTTGCTTCTATTGTTCCACAACCTACAAGGTTTACACCACAACAATTGGAAGAAAAAAGAGAAAAAGGGCTTTGTTACATTTGTGATAGCCAATACATTAAAGATCATAAGTGTGCTGAGAATAAATTATTTTACATAGATTGTGAAGAGGAGGAAGAAAAGGAACAAAAAACATCAAACGCAGAGGATATACACTAGGAACCAACCCCAGAGAAAGAAGAAATGAATCCAATCATATCTTGTAAAGCATTGGCAAGAATTACCACTCCTCAAATGCTCAAGATAGAAGGACATATGAAGAAGAAAAAGGTTCAAGAAGTGAAAGATCACACCAAGCATCAAGAAATGAATCCGACCATATATTGCATTTCATTGGCAGGAATTACCACTCCTCAAACTATCATGATAGAAGGACATACCAATAATAAAAAGGTATTAGTGTTGATTGATTGGGGGCAATACCCATAATTTTATTCATTGTAAGATAGCGAAGGAATTGAATTGCTTCCTATATCCAGCACTAGAGTGTCAAGTGATAGTTACAAATGGAAGAACCATAAATTGCTCTGGAAAGTACCATAATATCAAGCTATCCATGGGAGAATATGTTTTTAATCGTCCAATGCTTTCCATTCCAATGCGTGGTGTTGATGTTGTACTAGGAGTCTAATGGCTACAATCTTTGGGTACGATAATCAGCGCTAACGGCATGACAAAGCTTCTAAAGGAAGAACAACGTGGCATAATTGCACAATTATCTTCACTAGAGGTACCCATGTTGAAATCATCTATTTCTAAAAATCTCCAAAATGTCTTGGACAATCATTCCAAGGTATTTGAGACTCCCAAAGGCCTCCCACCTATTTCTGATCATGATCATGCTATTCATTTTCAAGGAAGTGTTCCTCCAAACGTCAGGCCTTACAGATATGCCTTTGCAAAAAAGAGTGAAATTGAACGTATGGCTGCAGAAATGATAGAGGCTGGTATAATTCAACCTAGTCAAAGTTCTTTCTCTGCTGGTATAATTTTCCCATTCCTCTCATTGATGAATTATTTGATGTATTGCATGGCGAAATTTACTTCAGCAAGTTGGACCTTCATGCAAGATATCATCAAATCAAAATGAAGACTGAAGACATTTCGAAAACAACATTTAGAACTCATGAGGGTCATTATGAATTTTTGGTCATGCCTTTTTGCCTTACCAATGCACCTTCTACATTACAAGGTTTCATGAGTTCCATTTTTAAACCCTTCCTTAGAAAATTTGTGTTAGTATTTTTTGATGATATACTAATCTACAACAAGTATTGGAAGGATCATGTTCAACATGTTGATAGAGTTCTCAGACGATTGGACAAGAAACAATTATATGCAAAAACCTCCCAATGTTTCTTTGGGGTACAAGAGGTGGAATACTTGGGTCATATTGTATCTCATGAAGGTGTTAAGGTAGACCCTCAACAACAACAAGTTCTCCAACTCTTAAAAGATAACCTCACTTTGGCACAGAATCGAATGAAACAATAAGCATATCAACACTGCAACGAAAGAAGTTTTGATATAGGCAATTGGGTATTTTTACGAATACAACCATACAAACAAATGTCCCTCAAGCAAGCTAAGAAAGATAATAAATTATCACGAAAGTACTATGGTCCTTACAAGATGCTGAAAAAGATTGGTACTATGGCATACAAATTGGAGCTTCCTGCATCTTCCCGAGTGCCTGCATTTTCCATGTTTCATGCTTAAAGAAGTTTATAAGTGATAAGCTCCCAGTTCAAACAATATTGTAAGAACTTGAAGAGGAACGAAAAATCATATTGGAACCTGAATAAGTCACAGAAACAAGAACCCAACAACTACGAAATCAATCAATTCCAACGTATCTCATCAAGTGGAAGAACTTACCCACTGAAGATTTCACATGGGAGGATGCGAATTTTATACAGAAGCATCTAGAACTACTCAAGCGTTGAGGACAACACTTTTTCAAGGGGAGTGGCATGTTATGTCCCTATACTACTAGTGTAACCCCTTATTGTTATTAGTGCACCCCCCTTATTATATTTTTGTGCCCATATAGTCCCCATATTGTTATTATTGTGCCCCATAGAAGCCCACTATTGTTATTGTTGTCGCCTTACATTATTATTGTTATGTCGGCTCTCATTACATTATGACCCCTTAGAATCCTATATATAGAAAGGAGGTCTTGTCATGTGTATCATCCAAAAAATTTTCATTTGTGTAATGTAAAGGAGGTTTTCCCCTCGAAGAGGCTTATTTCTAATTCGTTGATCCGGGTCCAAGTGTGACAAAGGACCCTTCCAAGACCTCTTACTTTCGCGATGTGTTAAATTGCATTTTTAAAAGAAAACATAAATGAATACATGTGCATGTTGTAAAGAAGAGGAACATGTCAATCACCAACACATGAAAACATAAGTCATTGATAATGGAGTTCATCCAGGAGGGACTACGTCTCCGGGCCCCGATGTTAAGATGGTGTAGGCCAATGCATTAAGTGTTTTCAATCGTGGTGATGTACATAGAGGTGATGTGGTTATCATACAAGGAAAAATTCCCTCACACAGGAGTGGCTCCAGGAGGTTTTCCGCTACAGGAACTCTCAATCAAAAGACTCCTATTAGTATGACACAAACTCATGCATGATGAGCATCCCACCAACATGGCATAAAAGGGATCTCAATGCAAAACATACATGACGACAACATGAGTATCCCATCAACATACAACAAAGGGGTCTCAAAACCCAACATGACGAATCATGACAACAAGTACATCACACAGATGATTCTGCATCATATCAAGAAGGAATCATGAAAACGAGTAAGAAACAAGATCCCTCATCAACATCAAACAGGGACCTATGCAGCACAATGCATAGTAAAAGAAGTACATGAACACATAGCATATACCTCACAACCAGGGGCCATCTGAAGAAGCGGATGTCAAACTGCTGAAGTTGTTCGTGCCATCGGTCTCAAGGCATCAATCGCATGGAAATGGTTGCTCACACATAAATGCTGACCCCTACATTGCACTTAGAAAAGTGGCTGGAAAATGAAATGAGCGAATGAAAAATATGAACGCACCATCAGATTTGTGGCATTGAATAGTGAAAAATCAACTGTCCAATTTTTGAATTCTAAGAAATTGAGAATCTGGGGCTCAAGGAATCTTTTAGATTCCCCCTAGATTCCTCAAAGATTTTGTTCCATGGGTGGACTGGAAATCTGCAACTCAAAAGGCGGTTCTAACCTCGCCATTGCAATCCCTGCAGAAAACCATGAAAAATGACTGTAAAGTTGACTATATTCCGACATGGAGAGAAATTACCTCCTCAAGGAAATTGCAAGGATCATGGTTCCGCTCCCTGTTTCTACAACAATCATGGTTCCACCTTCATATTGAAAAATGGACGAAAAATATAAAACTCTGATGGAGACACGGACAACGCCATGGCATTCGTGGTGTCAAGAAGTGCTAAAACCATATAAAATTTGGCAAATTCTAACAAAGTGAAATTTTTCCTCCCCTGCAAAGTTCGGCCTCAAACTGCGTGCACTGCCTTCCTCCCCTAGGTGCATTGACAAACTGCATTTAAATATAAGTTTGATGGGCAGACTTAATAAGAAAGCGGTTTGGTGTAATGGTTAAAAATAAAAATGGTTGAGGAGGGTTCAGGGGATCAAATCCCGCCCCTCTCGAAATAACATAACATTGTTTAATTGTTTTAACTATGGGTGGCACGTCCACTATTTTTGGTGGCTCGTACCCCTATCTTTCGTCGGCATTTGCACGTGGTTTGGAGGGTCGGCAGGGTCATGGCCATCCGCCCCACTATTTTACTTGTTTTTTTATATGGTATGGTTTTGGGGTGGTAGGGTTGGTGGCCCGCCACCCGTTTCTTTTAATATTTTTTTTTATATATAAAACAAACTTATGTGTTTTTGAAAATTTGGTTTTGGACCGAAGGAATCTTTTTAACGATGCCACGATTTCACCCAGAATCTGGCTAGAGTTGGCTGAAATCCAGTGGCTGGGTTCTATCCAAATTGTGGACTCCTTAAGCCTGCCCAGTCAGCAAAAATTCAACCCAACTTTGAATGCTTCTAACCTCCTCTTCCAAACTCGGATTGACAAACCATTCTCACCACCGCAATTAGAACGATGATATCTATGCTCTGATCCTAGTTCGAGCATAATCTAAACACTTTGAGCTTTGAGCTTTCCTGAGTCCTCTGTCCTGTGTGTGTCGCTAGAGCCACCTGGATCAATCCTCCCCACTGAGGAGCTTTTGGTCCTCCAAAAGGATGAAAAATACTCTGCAACTTCTTTGTACCTTATCTACATCACAAGCATCCTAAAAGGTCTCGCTTCCATCTCCTTCACCTCTGTTCTTCGGAGCCTTAAGCGATGAGCCGACGCCTGCAACCTCACATCCTGTAGTATATTGTTCTGCAAATTACATGCTTGACTTTCATGACTAACTAATGACCCATGCGTCCCATACTTGCCACGAGTTTGTAACACAAACTCGGTGGTCAAGTTTACATCAAGATGGACACAATACCCCAACTACAAAAACAATGCCAACATATCATTGTTGCTTCAACAAGTGATGGAAAACACATCATCATTGCAACCCATGATTTACAAACATAAGGCCAAACACTATTGTTTTTCTTGGAAAAGTGACAGAAACACAACATCACTTTCACAGTTTATCATGCTACTCAAAATAAGACCATACATCATTGTTGCTAAACAAGTGATGGAAAACACATCATCACTTTTACATTTTAAAATGCAACAAATGACTTACAAAAGCACGACCATGAAACGCTAACATATCTAGAAACCACTTTTCACTTATCAAGCTGAATGGGTTGCCTCCTTGTGGCGGTTTTGCTTGTTGAACAACTGCTTCACCTGCTTCCTGCACCAACACTTTGTCTTTAAGGTGTTGCTCTGGATGGAGCCTCCAACAAGTGGCTCTTTGATGGCCACTTCTATCACAGTGGCTACAATAGGTTTTCTTCCTCCAGATCTATTTAACATGTTTATTTACTTGTTATTGAGAGGGTCCTTCATGCCTCATCCTTTTTTGTGCTACCATTCTCTTCCAACACTTAGAAAATGTATGGTTATGTAATCCACAAAAGGTGCAAGTTTTTCGATGCCATGTTCTTCGTTCATCATTAACAACATGATCATAATCAAAATGAACATTTGAATGTCGAGAGTGGTTATACCTTTCCTTGTTGTCTCTGGTGTAAGTATGGTGATGAGAGCTTGCCTCAGCTCCTTCCCTGTAATGGAAACTGCCATGGGATGATGGGTATGGGTTCCCATCATTCTCTTTCCTCGACGACTTTGACGATGTCTCAGAAGCATATGACACCTTTGAGCATTCTCCTTCTAAAAATTGAGGCCTTTGCACAACCTCCAATGGTTGGGCTATGCTTTGGTTATTAACACCAAGTTGTTCTTCCTCATCGTGCCTCGTCCTTGTAAGGAGACTCATGTTTGGCCCTGTAATTGGGATCTCCAAATCTCCAACAGAAATCATTCTATGTGACGATGACATTGAAATGAAATCAACATATTTTACCTCCTCTACCAATTTGGAAAGAACTGAGGAGGGTTGTTCATCATTTGTTGTTGGTAATTTGCTTATTGTCTTAGCGCATTCCCCAACTTCCTTTCTGGCATACCCAAGTCCTTCCTGATGGGGTAATTCCTCCACTTTGATGGGGTTGACAATTCCTTGGCCGTTAACGCCCAAGCCTTTTCCTTCATACCCCATTCTCTTCAACAGTTTGAAGCCAATTCTTGTGGTATGATTTTCAAAAACAATGAAATCGTCATCAGGAAACATACATGAATTCAAAGAATTACTTTTTATCTCACATGGTTCATGCTACAGCTTTTCCAAGGCCTCTTCCTTTGCTTGTAGGTGTTGTAGACATCTATGTTTATCCTCTTTCTCTTCATGTAGACGCATCTTCAATTCAGTGTTCTCTGTTTGAAGATTATGCTTGTTGTGCTTCAGTTCTTCCAAGGCCTCTTCTGTGGCTTGCAACTGAAGCTGCAATCTCTCCTTTTCCTCTGTCTCTTTCTGTAGAGTTTCATAAATTATTTCCACCCTTTTGGAAATTTTGAGCATGATCTCATACATCGCTTTTTCATCCTCTATCGCTGACGTTCCATTGTTCACATTGCAATTTACATCAACGCAAAGACTGCTCTGATACCACTTGATCTAGCTTTGGGTGTGACAAAGGACCCTTCCAAGACCTTTTACTTTCATGATGTGTTAAATTGCATTTTTAAAAGAAAACATAAATGAACACATGTGCATGCTATAAAGAAGAGGAACATGTCAATCATCAACACATGAAAACATAAGTCATTGATAATGGAGTTTGTCCAGGAGGGTCTACGTCTCCGTGCCACGTGTAAAGATGGTGTAGGTCGCTGCATTAAGTGTTGTCAATAGTGGTGATGTACATAGAGTTGATTTCATTATCATACAAGGAAAAATTCCCTCACGCAGGAGTGGTTGCAAGAGATGTTCCACTACAGGAACTCTCAATCAAAAGACTCCTATCAGTGTGACACAAACTCATGCATGATGAGCATCCCGCCAACATGGCATAAAAGGGATCTCAATGCAAAACATGCATGATGACAACATGAGTATCCCATCAACATACAACAAAGGGGTCTCAAAACCCAACATTATGAATCATGACAACAAGTACATCACAGAGAAGATTCCACATCACATCAAGCAGGAATCATGAAAACGAATAAGAAAGAAGATCCCTCATTAACATCAAACAAGGATCTATGCAACACAATGCATAGCAAAAGAAGTACATGAACATATTGCATATATCTCACAAACAAGGGCCATCTGAAGAAGCGGATGTCAAACTACTGAAGTTGTTCGTGCCATCGATCTCATGACATCAATCGCATGGAAATGGTTGCTTGTACATAAACGCTGACACTTGCATTCCACTTAGAAAAGTGGCTAGAAAATGAAATGATTGAATGAAAAATCTAAACACACCATCAGATTTTTGGCATCGAATAGTACAAAATCGACTGTCAGATTTTTGAATTTTGACAAATTGAGAATCTGAGGCTCAATGAATCTTTTAGATTCCCCCTAGATTCCTCAAAGATTCTGCTCCATGGGTCGACTGGGAATCTGCAACTCAAAAGGCGGTTCTTATCTTTCCATTGTGATCCTTGCAGAAAACCATGAAAAATCACTGCAAAGTTGACTATATTCTGACATGGAGAAAAATTACCTCCTCAGGAAAATTGCAAGGATCATGGTTCCACTCCTTGTTTCTACAGCGGTCATGGTTCCACCTTGATACTGAAAAATGGCTGAAAAATATAGAACTATGATGGATACATGGACAACACCATTACGTTCGTGGCGTTGAGAAGTGTTGAAACTATATAAAATTTGTCAAATTCTGACAAAGTGAAATTTCGCCCCTCCTGCAAATTCCGGCCTCGAACTGCGTGCACTGCCTTCCTCCACTTAGGGTACGGATAAAATGCGTTTAAATATAAGTTTGATGGGTAGACTTAATAAGGAAGCAGTTTAGTGTAACGGTTAAAAATAAAAATGGTTGAGGAGGGGTCGGGGGACCAAATCCCGCCCCTCCCGAAATAACATAACATTGTTTTATTGTTTTAACTATGGGCAGCGGGGTCCACTGTTCTTGGTGGCTAGCACCCTATCTTCCACCGAAATTTGCACGTGGTTTTGAGGGATGGTGGGGTCATGGTCATCTGCCCCACTATTTTAACTGATTTTTTTATATGGTACGGTTTTGGGGTGGCGGGGTTGGTGGCCTACCATACCTTTTTTAATATTTTTTTTTTGTTTTATAACAAACTTATGCCTTTTTGAAAATTCATTTTTGGGACCAAAGGAGTCTTTTTAACGAGGCCACGATTTCACCAGAATCTAGCCGGAATCCGGTGGTCGGGTTCTATCCAAATTGTGGCCTCCTTAAGCCTACCCAGTAAGCAAAAAGTCAACCCAACTCCGATTAACGAACCGTTTGCACCGTCGTGATCAGGACGACGATATCTATGCTCTGGTCCTAGTTCAAGAATAATTCGAACGCTTTGATTTTTGAGCTTTCCTGAGTCCTTTTTGTCCTGTGTGTGTCTCTGGAGCCACCTGGATCAGTCGTTGATCTATCTTTTCTATCTTTTTGTGAGTTGGTTTCATAACAGGTTCAAATTCACCGTGCAAAGAGACATGGACCAAATGCTTAAACTTTTGTTTAAATAAATCCCAATCTGAGACTTCCCCTGGAAGCTCATAACAAACATGAAGGAATCGATCAGAAAAAATCTGAATTGATTCATTAGGCTTCATTTTTAGTTGATTGATTCTCTTAAGAATATCTTGGTAATCATACCTATCAAAT
The DNA here is from genome assembly GCA_000404065.3 of Pinus taeda. Lineage (NCBI taxonomy): Eukaryota > Viridiplantae > Streptophyta > Pinopsida > Pinales > Pinaceae > Pinus > Pinus taeda. Next base: position 89,572 of record APFE031498825.1, read on the forward strand.
TCTTTATGAAGCTGCTTCGCAAGTTGGTCGAATTAATGGATAGAAGTAGTGGGTAATGTATGATACCATCTCTTAACACAACCTTCAAATGTGAGGGTGAGTTATCTATCCAGGACATCCTTGCAATGTATTCAATTAAAAAGGAAAAAACAGACAACTTGAAACTAGTGGTCACAAAGAGTTAATTCACCCTTGGTATAAAACTTAAATTGGGACAAGTTATTAAAAACTTTCACAGGGATGGTAAGATTAAGCCCTTTAAAAAACATCTTGGGATTATGATTTTGGGAACGACCATTTTGGATAAAATATTCAAAGAAGACGCAATGGGAATAGCCTATCATTTGGCTCTCTTTTTAGCGCGATTTGTTTATGGGTTATGGAAATCTGTTAACCAAGGGGGTCTCCTCAATGTGAAGTCCCAATTAGACCTCACTCTGTTTGGAATAGGATCTCCATCTGGAGTATCATCCTAGTTGCCATATATTCTTATAGATTTTCCTTGGCTTTAGCTATCAGCAAGAGAGTGAAGAGTTAATGTATTGTTGCAGTAAGCATGTGCATGTTGAATGTTTAGTTGCAGGTGTATCAAGGTTCTTCTACTACAAAGGGAGGAAAGATGAGCCTCTAAGGGAGAGGTAATAGTACCACCCCAGTAGAGGTGCAAACAAGCGAAAAGAGAATTGCCTAACATAAAGAAGAATAGTCACATAGATGTGTTGATTTTTACAATGTTTACAACACATTTTCAATTAGATAAGCACTAAAATAACTCAAAAAGTTCAACTACTTTAATAAAAGTAAAAGAAAACATGAATCATAAACATTCACATAATAGTCTTACAAATATTCGCAATCCCTACATGAAAATGTGTTAGCAATGGTGCTTCAAGTATTAAGTAAAAGTCCCAAGATACATGAATACAATGAAGATCACTAGCTCCAAAAGTGGATCGTTAGAGCCATGACTTTCTCCCCAAAAATACGGATTCTATCTCTTTGACGCCTTACGGGAGAAGCCAAGGTGAAAAGTCATTTTCTTGTACAATGAGGTTGTATATATAACAAGTGGAGTGATCCTTCAATTGCCTTGCGACTCTTGGACTACCCTCATGAATGTTTGACTTCTCTATGACCTTTTGACATCCTACATGGCTTTTCACATTACATGAATGACTCTTGGACTTCCACTTTACATTATATTTCTCCATTATAGAATTTACATAATCCACAAAACGATGTGGCACATGATGTCTCAAGACACAACATGGCATGGCATCGATGACATGGACTACATGATGATTTGGCAGTGTCAACTCACTCTATATTGCTAGTTCCTTTGTGTGTTCTCGACATATAGAACATTGTCTTCTATTTCTCCTATTCATGACTTGAAGATAATAAGTATTCTATGTGGTCTTGATCATCTTTCCTCTATTGTAATCTTGTGTTCCTTAGTCTTCTCGCTCGATGATCATCCTAGTTCTTTAGCTCCATAGGTGTCTCTTAGCGTCATTTCCTTCTCCATCTCCTTTATCATAATCTTCCACTAGCATGAAAGAATACCTGCGACTACAATCCACTCATGACAAGATGACATCAGTCATATCAACCCCTAATATAACATGCTTCATAAAATCAATTTTTGTGGTTGGAACTGGTGACTGGTCGAGTGAATGAGTCAGACATTGCACACTTCCAGAGGTCAAGGTCTGAGAGTGATGCTTGATACTACACAATGCGTAGTTCTGAAGGCTGGGCAGAGGGACTACAAAGTTGAGGGATGCAAGTGCTCAAGTTGGATGGTTGAGGCTTGAGATTACACAATTCACAGTTCTGAAGGCCTAGGATAAATGACTACACATTTGAGGGACTTAGGAGGTCAAGCTTGAGGCTTGAAGTTTCCCAAAGCACAGTTCAGACATGAGGACATGCTTGGAGTTTGCATAGTTGTGGAGTTCAATGGATCGAGCTCGAGGCATGAGACTTAAAGTTCCCCAATGCATAGTTTAAGAGGGACAGATGCCAAGTGATTGCACATTTTCACATTTCAATAGCTCAAGGGCGAGGCTTGATGCTTGAGACTACGCAGTGCACAGAGAAGGTTGGATGGAGGCAAGCATTGTGTAGTTCTAGAGATCAAGGGTGGGGAATAAGTATTGAGATTTTGTAGTGCACAGTTATGGAGGGAAAAAATAGCACATTGCACAATGCGAAGAGACAAGGTTGTTGCTTGAGGGCTGATACTGCACAAGGCATAGTTCAAGCTAGCTAAAAGGAGGTTGAGTGATATAGTCAAAGAATTTTCCCAATTTGACTAAGTGTCAGATCGGTGAGAGGAGGATAAGAAAAATCATGACTCTAAACATGACCCACACTTAGATCACTTTATGAAATAGCATGGAACACTAAGAACACATGAACAATATCCTTTCCTTCATGCAACAACTTTGCGATGACTTACACCAAGTGCGACATCGAGGATACACTTTGCGACAACCGTGACGACACTTTTACGATAGTGCTTCAAACCTTGGGAATGAGTGTGATACATGTTTATGTCATATGAACAACTCATTAACATAAATATTACCCCTTGAGTCAATCCAAAACTAATTTTATTCGATGTTCAATGCTTGTCATGCTAAAAGGTAACATTTTCTATATGAAAAGAAAAGTGTGAATGAAACTTGAAATATGCGAATGAGAGTGACAACAACACATTCTAAAGAAAAGATAACATGAAAACAATAGTAATTAATCTGAAATGATGGAAAATTGACAGTCGAAACCATGAAAACGACACTCATGAAAGCGAAGGTGCACCAAAGCGACAACTGGAAAAATTCACCGAAATAGAAGTACAAATGCAGCTAAAAGTGAGATACTATCAATGACAGTGTGTGATGACTTGTCAAAATGGGTTGAAGGTTGCACAAACACTATCTTGATGGACCGTGCTAGGATAGTTCAAGCTTGCGTGGAGGAATGCACTCATGAATTCATTACAGGATGAGCATATGTCAGTGGGTGATGTTGACACTTGCAACCCAAGAGGGGAGCTTAAAGACAATAAAAATTCAATTGACTAAGAAATGACTACGGAACAATCCATCGCAAGATCCGCAATGGGCTCCGAAATTCAAGTATAGAAAAAATTTTGTAGGGTGTTTGTCACAGCGACAAAATGATCATATATAGGTATTTCTGTTATTAGGGGCATGTCAAGGTGGTGTTCCATCCTCTCCATCCTTCGGCCCAAATCACATAAGTTCTTATGCAGATTCTCGAGAGATTATAGAATATTGTGGCGAGATTCATGATGATCCAAGATATTTCTCCCTAGTAGAAACCTATTTCTCAATACATGTCTACAATTTACATGTATTGGTTGAACCTGCCCTTGTATGGCATGTATGAGGGATCAAATTTTCCCCTTCAGTGAAGGCCTCATTATCCTATAGGGATGTAATGTGAGATAAGGACCTCCCTTATCTTTGGTTAAGTTCTTCATATATATGGCCTAGAGTTAACTCCAAGTAGTGAGAAGAAAACCCCTCGATATGATGGTGCATCTATGTATATCCCCAATGGGCCCTCTCCTAGTAATAAGTTTCACCCCACCGAACTCGAGCACTCTACCTCGACATGATTGGTCAACCATCTAGAATCCACAAAAACGAACGTGACTCCACTAGTCTAGATACACCATGGAAAACATTGTAAGCGCTCTACTTGATGGGCCTCCAAATTAGACACAAATTAATGCCCATCTAACCATTCTTAGGCACATGAAGGCTATATTAAACCTCTTCTTCTACACTTAATAATGGTTTTTAGCTTTAATATGTTCATTAGGAAGGCTTAGAGTTGATTTCATATTTGTGCCTAATATTATTTATTTTTGTTGAATATTGTGAGAATATTGGGCAGATTATGAAGAGTAGGAGGAATAATTTAGGGACTTTCTCCCTACTACAGGAGGATCAGCATTGGATAATAAATCAACAATATACTATGAGATTACTGCACAAATTCTGGAGCTCCAATGATTGAGAAAATCTAGGAATGTGTTCCCTGCCATTTAATGCACATTCCTAGTGTTGCGAACCAAATCCACTATTTGAGGGATTTTGGAGGGGAAAGCTTCCTACTCTCAAGGATAATTCTTCCTCATCATCTTGTATAAGTACAAATTCGAATTTTCCTCTACGGGTTGGTTTTTCTTACTCCTCTTATGGAGAAAACTTGCATTTTTGCAGCTCCACTTTGATTTCTTGCAGGGGTGTAATTGCATTGGTCGAAATAATAAAGTTTTATACCATTTCATCTTCTAAAGGTTGGTCTCCTTCATAGGACACTGAGTTTCCTTGGGCTTGGCCATCCCAGGAGCCTCAGAGCCTTTTATTATAATTTACTTTTCTTCTTTTCACTTCTCATTCACATGCATCTCTTGTTCTTGTTTTTCCTATTTCTGCATTTAGTATTAATCATTTCTTGTTGTAGGATTTGCTTAAATGGTTGATGTAAGCTTTTTTGCATGATCACAAGCATGATTTCATCTTGAGAACAGCTTTGGAAGGTCACAGTAATCATTGAGCTACTTGCATTAGTTTAATTATTCCCAAGTATAAATTTCTAGAAGTCCATTGTGGCAAATAGTAGTAATTTTATGTTATTTTTTATAACATGCTAACCAACTTCAATATAGTTGATTCCACTTGCATTATGTCATAAAAAAATTCACCCCATCTCCTTTTCACTTGACTAGGTTAGGCATTTGATAGATTAACTAGCTCACTAGTTTTCAAATTTCTAGATTTTAGACTAGTAATTTTTTGCTATTTTAAAGCATGTGTTAACAAAGGTATTTTTTGACTGATTCCACTTGCAATGGAGACCTAAGATATTCTATTAAATAAAAAAATTGTCCCATCCAATTTAAATTTGATTTTCTTGGTCATTCAATGAATTCTATCTTCCTATAGCAAATCCTGTAACTTCTTGTAGCAGCACATGTAACTTCCTGTAGCACTCTTCTAGCACATACATATTTGCCCAAATTTGCTCCAAAAGTTTGGTTTTTGTCCCTTAGAGTTGAATCATGAACCTTAGGCTCTAAATCCATGATTGAGTAAGAATAAACACCATTTAGGACATGAATTTTTAAAAATTAGATTAGGCCTACTTATTTGAATTCATGCTCTTAGGATTTCAATTACAAATTGATGTTCTTGCCTAGGATTAATTTATTTTCAAAGTAGCATTTCCATTTATGCAATTAGTTTATGATTTGATTTCATTACATTCACTACATTACATCATGACAACGAAGGAAGGACACATTATATGCTGCACATATGGTGTTGATACCTTTTAGGTTTGTATGAACCTCGGGTTGATAATTAAAGTTGGTAGCCTTAGGAGTTGCAGCATTCTCATCGCAGTATTGAGGGTCATCATTTTTTGGTGCCATTGTCGAGGAGGTGTCAAATTATGCATTGTTTTCTCCCTAAGTTGATTCATTTCTTTTTACTTTATGCAAAAACAAAAAAAAATGCATTAGGCATCTTTCATTTCAAGAACCTAAAATTGCATTGCATTAGCTTTCTTATTCAAAAACAATCTCCAACACCAACCCCCCCATTTGATCACATGGTGTAGTAAGAGCCACATCACCATCCACTTTTGCACGTCAAAGAAGAGGAGGTGACAGAGATGGTAAGAGAAATTGATGGAGATGATGACGTTGAAGAAGATCCTCTCGGATTTCCCATTCAAGGTACTGTTGTTAGTGTTCACATCAAGAACATGCCTCCATCTTTTCTACCAAACTTCCATGGTCTAAGGTCGGAGGATCTAAAAACCTTTCTCTTTGAACTTGAAACTGTTTGTAGATCTTATGGTTACTTATTAAACATTAAAAATTTGAGATTGTTTCTGGCAACATTGAGGCATAAAACTCTTAAATGGTTCATGAGTTTAGGAACTAATTGAGTAAGATCATGGAAGGATGTGCAAAAGATATTTCTAGAAAAATATAAAGATGATGATATTAAAGAAGAAATATTTAGAATGAATAAAAAATAAGATGAGAGCCTTGAGGAACTAATAAAGAGGTTCATGTATAATGTCAAGAGGGGAACATTACATCATTTATGATCTCACACACTAAAAACACTCTTACTTAGAACGATTAGGGATGAGTGGATTGCTATACCTGGTCTCATGAGTAGAGGTGTTGTATACCAATTATCATTTGAAGAAATTTGTGAAATACGCAAACACATATCAAGAGGAAGGGCAAGAGTAAGTAAATCGACATCAAGATCGATAAGTCAAGCTAAACATTGAAATTTGTTTGATGACTTCAAAAAATAAATTCTTAGCAATCTAAGAGAACAAGTAAAAATGTTAATAATGCAATATGAGGAAAAATAAGACGTTGATATTTGTGGTGTCCATGCAGAATCACATAATTTTAAATAGTTCCCATCATTACCAAGGTTGAAGGAAGTTTACCAAGAGGACAATGGAGCAAGTCAATTTCCAAAGCAACTATGTTATGAGCTCCAAGAGGACCATGGCAGCCTAGTCAACCTAGTATGATGCAAGAACCTAATTCATAATTTCAAGGTTATGCACATCCATATCAAACTAATTGGAATATGTTGGGTTGTGTTATATTCTTTCCACGACTAGCCCACGCAGTTAACCAAGGGGTTAGAAGGGGGGTGGAGCCCCCTCTTCATTGTGTCGATTGCGTAGTGGGGGTAGTCATAGGGGGTTTATGGGGTGCAGAGCAGCGCCCCAGAAAATTTTGTTTTTGGACCCTATATTAGGTTAGGCAGACCTACCTATGGTTTTGTGCATGATTTTTCGCACATGTTTTTGGACGTGATGGTTTTCGATCCATGGTTATGGACGTGATGGTTTTCGGTCCATGGTATTGGATGCTTCAACATGTATAAATATGTATTGTAACATTGAATGAAAAAATAATGAAAAATCAAGCTATTAGTCCTGGTTTTGGGATCTAAGGTAAAATCTCTATGTATATGTGTTTTATGTGTTATGATCTCACATTTTTTATTTTCTATGTTTTAGAATTCGTATGCAGGTAATTTCTATACAGGGTTAAAACCTACATTTGGTATCAGAGTTGTTTTGGCTTCAAGGGCATGCCTTTGTTGCTAAGGGGTTTCGCTCAGGCCTGTGGTAGACCCTCTTTAGTGGGAGATCTATGAGATCGATTCTGGTGGTGAAAGAAGATGGCAAGCAGTGGAAAGATAATGATCAAGAAATTTAATGGTCAGAGTTTTGAGTTGTGGAAACTCAAGATGGAGGATTTGTTGGTGGATAAAGATCAGTGGATCATGGTAGATTTGGGTACTAAACCAATGGGAGTGTTCTATGAAGAATGGAAGAAGTTAGATCGGAAGGCAAAGAGCACAATACGATTGTGTGTCTCAAATTTAGTATTGTTGAATGTATTAGGGGCATCTACGGCTAAGGCTTTGTAGGACAAGTTAGGGACTTTGTACCAATCTAAGTCTCTGGTGAATAAACTGTTGTTGTGGAAAAAGTTGTATAACATGAGGATGAAAGATGGAGACTCAGTGACAGAGAATCTAAACGCATTTAACACTATGGTAAGTCAGTTATTATCTGTTGATATTAAAATTTTAGATGAAGATAAGTGCATCAGTTTGTTGTGTTCTCCACCAAATTCATGGGATAGTCTGGTTATTGCAATAGGTAGCAATACAACTGCCTTACAGTTTGATGAAATAGTCTCATCCTTTCTGATGGAGGATATGAGACAAAAAAATATGGAGAGCTAGAATGGTGATGCCTTATTTGTACGAGGACAGTCCCAGAACAGAAACAAAAATAATTCATCGAGTGGGAGATCTAAATCTCCAGGAAAACTTGTAAAGGTGGTGTGCTGGAAATGCAGAAAGGAACGACACTACAAAAGGGACTGTAAAACTAAAGCTCCTAACAAAGGAAAGGGATCTAATGATGCTCCTTCTGTAGAGGCAAAAACCACATCAGATTAAGGTGGAGATGTGTACTTGGCTTCTTCAAGTACACATGTAGATCATGAGGCATGGTTGACTGACTCAGGTGCATCCTTTCACTTCACTGCCCATAGAGAGTGGTTTGGCGAGTATGAGAAATATTATGGTGGTGATGTCTTCTTAGGGGATGACAAGAAGGTTAGAATCGTTGGTCGCGGAAAAGTAAAGTTGAAGTTGCAAGGTGGAAGGGTTAGAACACCTCTGGGTGTTCTACATATTCCTGCATTAGCCAGAAATTTGATTTCTGTAAGCAAGCTGGATGATGCAGGTGTAAAAACAGTGTTTGAGAAGAATACCTACAAGATGGTTTGGGGGGCACTAGTATTGATCCGGGGATTTTGAATTGGAACTCTGTACAAGCTGGAAGGTAGCACTGTTGTTGATGGGTGCAACAGTTCCATGGTTCTTGAAAGTGGAACAGAGAATCTAGTGGTATCTGGAGAGAAGACCATGTTGTGGCATCAAAGGCTTGGACATATTGGATAGAAGGGTCTTCGAATACTTCATGGTAAAGGTATGATAGAAGATATGAGTAATATCTCTCTGGATTTTGATTTTTGTGAAAATTGTGTATATGGGAAGCAAAATCGGATGAGTTTCCCCTCTAGCGGTAAGAAGGCGAAACAGATATTAGAGCTTGTGCACAGTGATGTGTTTGGAGCTGTAAAGGTTCCATCACTAGGTAAGTCTGTGTACTATGTATCATTTATAGATGATGTCTCAAGGAATACATGGATATATTTCCTTAAGAAGAAATCTAAAGTCTTTGACAGGTTTAAAGAATTTAAGGCTCTGGTGGAAAACCAGACAGAGAAGAAGATAAAGGTGTTGAGGACAGATAATTGTGGAGAGTTTTGTAGTAAGGAATTTGAAGAATTTTGTAAGTGTGGTATAGCATGGCAGAAGAATACTCCGTATACACCTCAGCAAAATGGAGTTGCAGAAAGAATGAACAAGATGTTGATGGAAAGGGAAAGAAGCATACTCAGTGGTGTTGGGTTAGGACAGGAATTCTAGGCAGAGGCGGTGGAGAGAGCATGTTACCTAGTCAACAGATCACCTTCATCAGCGTTGGAGGATAAGACTCCACAAGAGGTATGGACTGGTAAGAAACCCTCTCTTTCACATCTGAGGATATTTGGATGTGATGCATATATACATGTTCCAAAGGATAAACAAACCAAGTTGGATAGTAAATCTGAAAAGTGAATCTTTATTGGCTATAAGGATGGTTTAAAGGGTTATAAGCTTTGGAACCTAGTAACAAGGAAGCTTGTGTACAACCGAGATGTGGTGTTCAAAGAGGTGAAATATGTCCAACCAAAGGAACCTGAGAAGATAGAGTTTGATCTAATGGAGTTTGATCTAATGGAAGAAGAGCCACAAACTACAAGTGTGAGAAGATCAGTTCGAGAAAGAAGGAAGCCATAAAGGGATAGTCCATCTTCTTTCTACTCAAATTTTTCTTTATATATTACTGATGATGATCCTTGAACTATGAAGGAAGCAGTAGATTCAGAGGATGGAAACTCTGGAAAAAGGCCATGGTTGATGAAATGGCATCTTTGCACAAAAATGAGGCTTGGGATTTGGTGGAGTTTCCAACTGGAAGGAAACCTATTGGCAGCAAATGGGTGTTCAAGAAGAAGACAAATGCAGAAGGAAAGGTGGAGAAATACAAAGCTCGGTTGGTAGCAAAAGGTTATTCCCAGGTGTCGGGAATTGATTTGGTGATATTTTTTCTCATGTTACAAGGTAACTTCTATTATATTACTTTTATCTGTTGATGTTGCTTTTGATTTTGAGGTAGAACAGATGGATGTGAAGACATCATTTCTTCACGGGGATTTTGGAAGAGGAGATCTACATGAACCAACTTGAAGGCTTTGTGGTGAAGGGTAAGAAATAACTGGTATGCAAGTTAAATAAGTCTTTGTATGGGTTTAAAACAGTCACCAAGGATGTGGTATCACAAATGTTGATACATTTAAGAGGGGACTTGGCTTCACCAGAAGCAAATCAGATCACTTGTGTATTTTAAATTAATTGGTGACCGTGTTATTTATCTAGTCTTATATGTGGATGATATGTTGCTGGTTGGAAATGACAAAGAAATTATCCAGGATTTGAAGACCCATTTGTCCTCCAAATTCGACATGAAATATCTTGGTGCTGCAAAATATATTTTGGGCATGGAAATTAAAAGAGAACGGACAAAGAGGAAGCTCTGGTTAAACTAAAGGAAGTATGTCAAGACAATACTGCAAAGGTTTAATATTTCGGATAGTAAACCGGTGAAGGTTCCTATTCTTGTAGGTGTAAAGTTATCTATTGAATTGTGTCCTAAGACACAAGAAGAGGAAGAGGACATGTCTCATGTCCCATATGCAAGTGCGGTCAGTAGCCTGTGTATGCGATGGTGTGTACTAGACCGGACATTGCACATGCAGTGGGAGTATTGAGTAGGTTTATGTCAAAACCAGGGAAGGAGCACTGGACAGCAGCGAAGCGAGTTTTCAGGTATTTGCGTGGCACTAGTGATTATGGTTTGTGCTACCAAGGAAGACCAGGATTGGACCGAGTGTTGGATATTCGTGGCTTTGTTGATGCAAATTGGGCTGGAGATCTGAATCAGAGAAGATCTACAAGTGCGTATGTGTTTAACCTATTTTGAGGTGCAGTTAGTTGGATGAGTAAGAAATAATCTGTAATGGCACTATCAACTACAGAGGCAGAATACATGGCAACCACTCATGCACGCAAGGAAGCAGTTTGGTTGCAGAGATTGTGTTCAAGTATGGGGTTAGTATAGGGAGCTATAAGGATAGACTATGACAGACAAAGTGCAATTTTCCTGGCAAAGAACACTGCATATCAGTCAAAGACAAAGCATATTGATGTTCAGTATCACTTTGTAAGGGATATGATAGAAGACAAAAAGGTGTTTTTGGTAAAGGTGGACACTTTGAAGAATACAGCAGATCCATTGACAAAATCTGTGAGCTCTGAGAAGTTCTCTTGGTGTAGAGAAACAAGGGGTGTTGGAGGGTTGGATAAATGACTAAGCTCTCTTGCGGCCCCTTGTGGAAAGAAAACAACAAGTGGGAGAATTTTGGGTTGTGTTATATTCTTTCCATGACTAGCCCACATAGTTAACCAGGGGGTTAGAAGGGGGGTGGAGCCCCCCCTTCATTGCGTCGATTGCATAGCGAGGGGAGTCACAGGGGGTTTGAGCGGTGCAGCTAACCCCACTCTATGGGGTGCAGGGCAGCGCCTCGAAAAATTTTTTTTTGGACCCTATATTAGGTTGGGAGGACCTACCTATGGTTTTGTGCATGATTTTTCGCACATGGTTTTGGACACGATGGTTTTCGGTACATGGTATTGGATGCTTTGACATGTATAAATATGTATTGTAACATTGAAAGAAAAAAATAATGAAAAATCAAGCTGGTATTCCACGTTTTGGGATCCAGGGGAAAATCTCTGTGTATATGTGTTTTATGTGTTATGATCTTGCATTGTTTATTTTTTATGTTTTAGAATTCGTATGCAGGTAATTTCTGTAGGGGGTTAAAACCTACAGAACACACCCTTTCCTTGTCAACCTTAGTCATCTCAAACACAAAATTCTTGGAAACAAGGTTGGCAAGGACCTTATGGGAGAAATCCACAATATCATCAATATTTTCCTCAATATCCTCCATACCCAACTCCATGTTATCCATACCATCCACCTCCACCACAACCACAACCCCAACCACATCCATCTCAAAGATCTGCTCCCAGTCAACTACTTGTACCACCATTTCCAAACCCACACAAGGAAGTAGCTAAAACCACTTACAATGTTGAGGCAAAACACTTCCAAACATATCCTCTTAATCTCAATGGTATTAATCTTATCTCAAGAAGAGTATTGCAAAAAGAGATTCTCTTGATGTCATTAAAGGAAAACATTCAAAAAAAGAATATTTAAATGAGAAGACCAGTGGATCATGGGTTGCACTTGATGCAGAGAAGACATCAGAATCAAGGATTAAGGTAGTTATGTCATGTCTACCATTATATCCTCTATGTTCTTAAGAGAATAATCAACAAAGAGTAGAAGATATAAATATCATGGAAGAAGAAGACATCCAAGAGGATCCAAATCAGCAAGTGGAACAAGGGAATCACAACTATATTGAAATATGGTTCTAGAGAATCATTAAGTTACAACAACACACTCTTCTCCAACTATGCTTGATGTTTTCAAAGTCAAACCATTTGGTCTCTAAAATTCAGGACATGTCAAAGCATATATTTCAAGCCTACACATCAGTTTATTTGTCATCTTGATGTGCACATGGCTCCATTGGAAGTATTCATACACTTGAAAATGATTTTGTTTTTTTCAAGAAGAGTAGGATAATGAAAAATAAGAGAAAAAAAATAAAGGTTCAAACCTCCTTTGAGGCACCTGATATTAGCTCATTGATTGAAAACCTCAATGAGGTGGTCAATGGGTCAGAAAAAAGAGAAAAATAAAAGATCCTAGGTGAAAACCTCATTTCAGGTGCCTAGGTAAGCCTAATAGTTGAAAACCTCATTGAGGCAACCAGTAGGCCTAAAAGAAAAATGAAAAATGAAAAATGAAAAAGAAAAATCATTTTCTCCATGCATCTCTCTGATGAATGCAGGTGCTCTCCAACATCTGCAAGCAACAAAAACAAGTTAGCTACCAAAAGAAAAAGTTGGTCAAAATTCTAGTCAAAGGAAGTCAAAATTGGACTTTTTCCTCTTTTTCTCAGATGCTCTAGAAGGACGAAGGCCATGCCAATCCATCACCTTAATCTATTTCCACCATCCACCCATCATTCCCAAGCTTTTTCCATTCATTTTCCTCATTATCCTAAAATGCTACACGAAGGCTTTGTTTTGCTACTAGAAGCCAAAATACACAGAGCATAAAATTATTCTTATCATATCTTGCAAACCTGACATCCATTTTCCAATCAATTTCATGGGGAGATGCATATGGATGATGGTAACATGCTCAATCAATTTCAGTAAATTTCAGTGCACACTTTTCAAGAAATTGACCTCCATCACCTATAACCATCTATAATTTTACTTGATATATTTTCATCCATTTGCCGAGTTGTTTCATGGAGAGATGCATATGGATGATGGTCACATGCTCAAGCAATTTCAACAATGTCTAGTGCACAAATTTCGAGAAATCGGCATCCATCACTTACAACCATTTTTTTTTTAAATTTGTGAATCCATTGGCCAAGATTTTCTATGGGGAGGTGCATGATGATGATGACAACATTATCATAAAATTTCAGGTCAAGTCAATCTACCGTTTGAGAGGTATGCATAAAAAATGTCTACTATAGGAGGTTGTCCTGAATTGCTACCAGAAGATCCTGTAACACTACAGGATGGTCGACAAGAAGCTACAGGAGGAAATTCGATTGGAGAAAGGGGTAAAAAGGCCATGCTTGTTTTAGGAAAGGACAAGATAGATCCACCATAGCCTCATCATTCATTTTCCACACCACTTGACCTCTTCTCTACTTTCATTTTCATCCATTTCCATGAAAAATATTCATTTTCACCCATTCTTCCATCCCTTCCGCCACAAAAAATTCCTTTGATCCTTGTCAAAATATTACTGATGAATTATTAGTATTTTTAAAGGTATTACCTAAAGGAAAATGATCCTATGAGGGTTTATTTGAGTGCTACAGGAAGACACATAGTCTTATAGCAGTCTACACAAGCACTTTAGAACCACAATCAAAACCACTTGGAAGCACCCAATTGAACAATTGCCTAACATGAAGAATTGAGGGATCATCTCCTTTATATTGGGTCCACAAAACTTTTGCAGGGCTACTACAAGGTCACTGATCATCTTAACAACAACAGCTTGATCCACCATCAAGAAGATCTACAGTGACAACTTCGATCAGCCAATCACATTTCAAGAGAAAAATTCCAGAGAAAAGGCAATGCATGGAGAAAAAAGCATAAGAATATGACACCTCAAGAAGCCAACAAATCAACCATTCCCCGTATTTAGAAGTAGCATGCAACCACCAAATGATCATCACTAGTAGCCTAGAACCACAAAGGACAACTTCAACATTCATATCAGAAACCTCAATATCACTTCAAAAAACACATCAAGGGTAAGTCTCTGGTATGAAATACTTTAAACCTTTCCTATGAACTTATTTTAGCATGAAAAGGATTGCATGTGTATCAAGGAAAAGGTTATTATAGCCAAGATTAGTAGTAGAGAAACCTCGACCTTATCTAGCAATTAACTTCACTTTTCCACTAAGGCACCCGCAAATGGGGTAGAGAACAAGACAAAAGCGAAGAGGACTTGAGAAAGTGGGATGTAATCGTTTAGATATGGAGTATGAAGGGGTAGGTGAGGGCCAAATTAGTGAACTCAAAACACTTTCATTTTATTTTTCATGTAATAAAAAAATATAGAAAATTTGAAAAAAAAAGGTGGACCCACCACCTCTTGGCATGCAAATATTAGTTTCTATAGGATGCAGGTTTTGCGAAGCTCATGTACTCACCACTCTCCATCGTCCCAGTAGCTCAAAAATCAAATTTCAGCCCTCTCTCGATTGCTACACGAAGACTATAATTGCTACAGGAAGATCCTATAGCACTACACGAAGGCCGAGAAACTACTACAAGAAGCTAACAAAGTGCTACAAGAAAGAAAATTTCACCCAGAACAACCACTAGAGCCTTGGGGTGCAAGGAAATATTTGAAGGAAGTGGCAAGGGTGCAAACAAAAAGTAAGGGGGTATGATGATGGGATTGCACTTAAACTTGAAATCAATTTACATGATCCAAGTGGCCAAGAAGATGAACCAAAAGCAAGGTGTTTTCCTAAAAAATAGAACTCATTACAGTTGAAGAATCACCTGAGGGAAAGAAGCAATATCAACCTACATTAGGGCTTCCTTAGGAGACTGAGAGAGTAAAAAATGCAATAGCAAGAAAAGCAACGGAAAGAGAATCAAATAAACCAAAAAACAAAGTATGAAACATGTCAGCATACATGAAGAACAATAGGGTAAGGAAGATGGATAGGTTGCTCATAGGATGAGCAACAATTTTAGCAGGGGGTATGATGGGCCTCAAAATTAGACACAAATTAGGACCCATCTAACCTTTCTTAGGCACATGAAGGATATATTAAACCTCTCCTTCTACACTTAATAATGTTTTTTAGCTTTAATATGCTCATTAGGAAGGTTTAGAGATGATTTCATATTTGTGCCTAATATTATTTATTTTGTAGAATATTGGGCAGATTATGAAGATTTGGAGGAGATAATTTAGGGACTTGATACCTACTATAGAAGGATCAATATTGGATAATAAATCAACAAGATACTCTAAAATTATTGCACAAATTCTGGAGCTCCATTGATTGATAAAATCTAGGAATGTGTTCCCTGTCATTTAATGCAGATTCCTAGTGTTGTGAACCAGATCCACTGTTTGAGGGATTTTGGAGAGGAAAGCTTCCTTTTTTCAAGGAGAGTGCTTGCTCATCATATTGTATAAGTACCAATTCCAATTTTTCTCTAGGGGTTGGTTTTTCTTAATCCTCTTGTAGAGAAAACTTGTATTTTTGTAGCTACACTTTTATTTCTTGCAGGGATGTAATTGCATTGATGGAAATAATTAAGTCTAGTACCATTTTCAACTACTAAAGCTTGGTATCCTTCATAAGGCGTTGGGTTTCCTTGGGCTTGGCCATTTCAGGAGCCTCAAAGCCCTTTTGTATAATTTACTTTTCTTCTTTTCACTTCTTATTCACATGCATCTCTTGTTCTTGTTTTTTCTATCTCTCCATTTAGTATTGACGATTTCTTATTGTAGGATTGGTTTAAATGGTTGAAGTAAGTTCTTTTGTAGGATCAAAAGCATTATTTCATCCTTGGAACATATTTGGAAGGTCATAGTAATCATTAAGCTTCTTTGATGAGTTTGCTTATTCCTAAATCTAAATTTCTAGAAGATCCTTGTGGAAAATAGTAGTAATTTTATGCTATTTTTTAGAACATGCTAATGAGATTCAATTGAGTTGATTCCACTTGAATTATATCATAAAAATATTTGAGTTAATAAAAAAATTTACCACATTGCATTTTCACTTGATTAGGTTAGGCATTTGATAGAGTAATTAACTCACTAGTTCTCGAATTTCTAGATTTTAGACTAGTAATTTTCTACTATTTTTAAGCATGTGTTAACAAGGTTATTTTTGAGTTATTCTACTTGGAATGGAGACCTAAGACATCCTATTAAATAAAAAAACATTTGTCCCATCCAATTAGGATTTTATTTTCTTATTCATTTGGTGAATTCTATCTTCATGTAGCAGCACCTGTAATTTCTTGTAGCACTCTTCTAGCACATATATATTCGGTGATATTTGCACAAAAAGGTTGGGTTTTGTCCCTTAGGGTTGAATCATGACACCTAGGCTCGAAATCCATGATTTAGAAAAAATAAACACCAATTAGGACATGCATTTTTAAAAAGTAGATTAGGCTTATTTATTTCAATTCATGCTTTTAAGATTTCAATTACAAATTGTTTTTCTTGCCTAGGATTAATTTCTTTTCAAAGTAGCATTTCCATCTATGAAATTATTTTAGGATTTGATTTCATTACATTAACTCCATTACATCTTGACATTGAAGGAAGGACACATTGTATGTTAAACATATAGTGCCAATACCTCTTAATTTTGTACGAACCTCGAGTTGATAATTAAAGTTGGTAGCCTTGGGTGTTCCAACATTCTTGTCGCAATGTTGAAGCTAATCACTACTTTGAAGAGACTCAACTCTACGCTAGGAAAGCAGCGGGGGCCTTCCTCTGTGGACTTTTCCATAATTAACTACAGGGGAGTAAAAAACCCAAGTGGCTCTAGTTCATCATCTGCCCTGCTATAACTCACAAGTATACAATTAAACCACCAACCTAGATGAGAAGTCAACCAATAACAAGACAAAAAAGTAGTGGGCACTCGATGTCGCTGATAGGATAATTCTACTCCGTTGAAGATAGTGTTGCAGTCCCCCAAACGCTAGATAGAAAACCACAACCCAACCACTAACAGAGAAAAGAACCCGTAGGTAAAGCCACTTAAACACAACCCATCACCCAGGAAACAATATGGAGATTGTGACTCAAGATTGAGAGGTAATGCACCATTAGAGCTAACACCTAACCCCTCTTACCACCAACAATTTTCCCAGTCCCAAACTGAAGAATTATAGAGACACCTCCATAAATTCCATATAGTTATAATTATAGTCTTTGAAACATATAATACTTTATGTGGCAATAAATGGAAAAGTAACCAAATTTTCTATCAAAGAAAGAAAACTAAAGTCGATACCTCAAATTATCTGTCCAGGGAAGTACCCAACTCCACCTCAAGTTCCAAGAAAGGTAGGTGGCTAACAAATTCCAATAATGAGGGAAAAAACTGTAGTTTTATGACATTCGTGATTTCCCATCCTATTATCTTGCAACTTAACCGATTATTTTGAAGGAAAACAATGTAGAGGCACTATGAAGTTTTACCTGTGGGAAGTTGAAGCCACCAAGTCTAAAGGCCAACTGCAATAACTTCCTAGTAAATCCTTCACTGGTGTAGATGCTCCAACATTTGATAATCACCATTATAACTACTTGCCACCCCACATTGTGAAATGTCAGTTACCTCCTCTAAAGACCACGACCATGTCTCACATTTAAAATCCTTTAGTGCTACAAATTTCATTGCACGCTCCAAGAGTCAAACCCCAAACAAATATACTTAATGTCTGCAGACTCCACAAAATTCATCTTCTCGTGAAAAAAATAAGTGCCCTGCCATCATCCCTTCATCTACAATGTAAGACTACTCATAATGGGGCAGTGGAAACTTTCCTCGTCTTATGCGTGAACTCACAAGTCACCCCATCTAGGGATGAATTGAATTAATTTTAATTAAGACAATATTTTATAATTAAAAAAAAAAAAAAAATATATATTTATATATATATATATATATATATAATATATATAGTATATTTTTATATATAATGTAATAAATAATATATTTTTAATTTAATAAATTTCCTTAATAATGTTTCATCTTAAATAAAGTTTAAATATACTTAGTAACTATGTCTCTAAGTTTATGCTGGTATGATTTTTAATATTTAGATCTTATTCATAAAGTTGAAGCCTTTATGGTTTTTGTCACTCTTACTGACATAACGAGGGTAGTTATTTTTTATATAAATTTCGTAAATGAATAATAACAATATATAAATTCTATAATCTAAATATTATTCGATATATTTTTTGTCAAATTTATACCAATTATGCAAGAATTTGTTGGAATTATAATTTTGATATGTGAGCTTTGTACAATTTGAATGCCCTCAATGTCTTTTTAAAATATTGAATCCATTTATATATTCAAAAATAATTGTTAAATAACATAAAAACACTACGTGACTAAAAATTGTTTCGTCCCGACAACACCTTTATATGATATATATTTTATGTTTAATGGATTTTCAATTTCTAGAAAGAATGACAATAAATTTTGTAAATGAGTCAAATGAATATAATGTTGTAAAGGAGATTATGATATTATACAAATTTTTAATTAGTGTGTTTATAAGATATAGATTATTTTATGGGTTTCACTTATGAGATCAAATAATTTTACATATATTTTTATTAAATAAAAATATTTAATAATATTAAATTAGAAATTTTTATATCTATAATATTTATAATTTTTAAAATAACTTTTAGGATTATTGTGGAAGAATAGGGCAATAAAATAATTGTTATCTTTTTGTTGTTTTGTAGACTTTAGAAAAGATTTCAACACAGTTTCTTGTGATAAGCTATCGAAGAGGCTAGAAGAGATAATGATTCCTCTCAAGTTGAGGGTTGTTGTGACTAGGCTATACAGGAATTGTATTTCCAATCTTAAGACCACTGAGGGTTAGTGAGAAGAAATTAAACGCAATATCAAAGTTAAGCAAGGGTGTCCCCTATCACCTACCCTTTTTGGAATTTACATGAATAAGCTAGAAGAGCAATTTGATGACCCTGGGCTCACTTGTATGGTCATTACCCTTCTCCTTTATGATGGCGATATCATTCTTCTAGCCAAGAGCCATAATGATCTCGACAAGCATGTTAGAATCATCAAATATAATCACTCCAAGATGGGTATGATTGTTAATACTAGAAATACTAAACTCATGATAATTAAAACCAAAAAGATCAACTATGATAATTTCATTTATGATAATAACTAATTGGAGAATGTTTCCTCATACAAATATCTGGGAATCAACATTCATCTCCAGCTCGAATGGAATTATAACATTGAGAAAATGATAATTGGAGGTTGGAAAGCTTATTATTGCCTTGAAAACAATTGAAAATCGATATATCTTTGGGTATGTAGTAAAAAAAATCCTCTTTGAGACTCTCGACACCCCTTTTATTTTTTATGGATGTGAGGTTTCGATTTGTTGTATATCTAGAAAATTGTAGAGGAATATTGAGTTGATCCAAAAGCAATTCATAACGTACAACATCAATATTAAAGGAAATATCCCCTACCCTATTCTCTTGATTGAATCTATCCTTTCCGCCATTGAAAGCATGGCTATGATTAGGTATCTCATCTATAAGAAGAAGATATAGAACATGGAACCCAAGAGGTTCCCCAAAATTTCTTCTAGCTTTAGGAAAAACCCCAGCTCTGGCTCAAGAGAGGTTGGCATAATGATTTCCAGTCTTAGCTAGGTCAATGCAGGGTAAAGGAGTGGCTACAGGGAAAAAGGAAGCTGAGGTATTATAAGGAGGTCATCAACCTCAATCTTATTAATCAAAATTGTGTTTTTGTGTTGGGAAGTGGTAATAAGAAAATGAAAAATTCCAAGATAAGAACTAATTCTCATGAAGTTCAAAGTGAAACCAGGTGTTCATCAATTCCCAAAACGCCTTGGGATGAAAGAGTTTGTCGCCTTTGCGATACTAAGAGGGTTGAAGATGAATATCATTTTTTCCTAAACTGACCAACTCTTACTCACATCTATTCTGATTTTCAACTTATTTGCCACACTACCAATATTCTTGACTTGTTAAGTAAGCAAAATGTTTTTGATCTAGGAAAACTTCTCTCCTTTCTTTTCGATCATAGAAATAAAATATTAAAGAAACTCAATTAATCTCTTACATTCTTTAGGTTTAATAGCGGATATTTGTCTTAGTGGAAATTAATCATCACCATCATTATTATTATATTTTATATTATTTATAAAAATTAAATTTAAATATCAAATATCAAGATTCAACACTATTTGAAATAAATCAAATAACATAATTTCATAAAAAAATATTTAGTATATATCTTTTTGAAACTTTCAAAAATTTATGAATAAATTGAATATAGATAACTTAACTATTATTATTTCACTTGAATACATTAATTTATTCAATTAATTAATGGATTTAAAATTTAAAATCATCAAATATTAAACTTTCCCTTCAAATATTAAACGATTGATCATAAGGTATATTGTTAAGTTACTTTATAATGATGGAATATAGGTCAATTAATCATTACTTTTTATCGTTTTACTAGTTAAGTGAGTGGAGGTTATAATTTTGTTTGAAAGATTTTTTTTTTTTGGAAATGTGAGTTAACACTGTCAAGATTCCATTTTAGGTGCCTAAAAGTTCTAGATAATGCTGAATCTATTTCCACTATTAAAAAACGATTCAAACGCTCAAAATATTATTAGCATTTATTTATTCATTAATAAATTTGAAAATCAATCACTGAAAACAACACACACTTTTCAAAATATTAAAGAAAAATGATCTATGACTATCAAACTTAAATTTTAAATGCCTAAAAAATCTTGATAATACTGAATCCATTTCCACTAAAAAAAATTCAAACAATTAAAATATTATTATCATTTAAAATTATTATCATTTATTTATTCATTAATAAACTTGAAAATAAATAACCGAAAACAAAACACACTTTTCAAAATACTAAAGGAAATTTCCTCCGAAAAATACTCAGTGTTTACGTCCATTAACAAATAATTACTCTCAAAAGAATTAATAGGTTTATTGCCAATGGACTTGATAAGACAACAATCAAAGTAAACTCCGACTTTCCAATGGACTTGATAAGAACGTATATGAAATTAGATTTCATCCGTTTTACATGAAAGCGACTTCCAACTTGATCATTCTTTAAAAAAAAATGACATTTCAACTGAGGGCTCCGAAAGATATGCGGAAATAATTTCAAATTATTTTTAAAAATCGATTGTTATTTAATTTAATTTTAGTATTATATATATATTTCGTAAGATTATATTTCATCCTGTTTATTATATCACTTTGGTTAGGATGGGGTTGAATGGGACTTCACATATCGATAGAAAATTAAAAAATATTAAAATATTAAAATATAAATTTATTTTATTTTATTAAAATAAGATATATATTAATTTAATAACTAAATGTATTTTTATTTTTATTTTATCCAAATACTTGCTTAAATTATGGTGGGTAGCTATTTTAAAGATACTTTATTTGGGAGTATGAATTATTCTAAAGGATTTTAATTTTGGTAGTTAACAATGAGATATTTGAAAGTATCTCATAAAATATTGAGAAGCACAAAAATATGAGAACGCTGCAATAACAATCATTAAAAAAATAAGACTCAAAGGCAAATATAATTTTTTTACATTTTTTATTTTTAAATGTAATTTTTATATTTAGCCATTCAAATACATTTAAAACTTTAAAATTATTTTTTAATTTTCAAAATATTTAGTTAATATTTATTTTTTTCAAAACTTCTCATAAGCTTTTAAAAATTTCAAAATTAATTGAAAGTCAAATCTTTTTTTACTAAAATAAAAAAAAATAATATAAACAAGTATAAAATAAGCCTCATATAAGATTTTTAACTATATATACCTTCCAACTATCAATAAATTTTTTTGGTTGAACTATTAACTAAAATAGTATACATCACAAAATTCATTATAGCTTCTAATTATCAATATTTTTATTTTTTTATTGAATTATGTTAGGGTGATTTACTTAAACTTGGTTTGGTCATGTTATCAGCAGTTTTTGGGATTTGGTCCGTGAGAACCCATAAATTTCCCCTTAGTCTTCGTCTATAATGTAACGTATTTAAAGGTATAAATACTCCAATTAAATTTACTCTTCAGAGCCACTTGGATCCCAAGCAATAATGTCTTCATACACCACCACTTCTCTAGGTGTTTTGTGAACCTATAAACTGGTATTAGAGCAAGGGGAGGTGAGTCCAATAGGTGATTATTGAGTGGAAACAGAACCAATAAGGAGTATTTTGAATAACGAAAAGAGTGGAAGAATCGATTTAGATATGATAGAATAGTGTGGGAAACAAGTTTTATAAGTCATGGAAAAGCTATCCACAAGAGAGTGTGAATGAAGGTTGTAACTATTGTGATGAAGACGAATGATGGTTACTAAATGGACATGAGTTGTATTAATAAGATATTGTGTGAATCGTTTTAGTGCAAATGAGGATCAAGTTGAAATGATTGTCCAGTGAAGGCACAATATAAAGGTGATCAAATGTATTGAAATATCACATGTGGGAGGTCGTAAGGATAAAAAAATGGAGATAGATTCAATGGTGTTTGAGGATGGTGAAGGAGCCAACATATGCTGAGAGTTACACTGATGTGATAACACTAGTGGTAAGTGAACAACTTAAGGGTTTTGGTCAAAAGTAGATGTATTACTTAAGGATGTTGTTCGATCTTTTGTTCATGCATACATGTTGCGTAGAAGCAAAGATTTTATGATCTTCAGAATTTGTCCAGGCACAGATGTAGTGAAATGGTACATGTAGTCTTTAAATTGTGGAATTGAGCACTTGGATAGGTACCAAGGTGCTAGGTATGCTCGTATCATATCTTGAGGGGGAAATGCGAAATCTCAAGTGAGATGGTTGATGAATGATTGGGACTAGCTTAATCTCCTATAGTCCATTATAAGGGGGGGATTGTTAGGGTGTTTCGTCTAAACTTGACAAATGACAAATTACCAATAATTTCCCGCTATAGATTTGTAAAAAACCATAGATTTTCCCATTCCATTTATTTTTAATGTATCCTATTTAAAAGCTAAAAAATTCCAAGTATATTCCATTTATAAAATCGAAGATGCCCTTTTATACCATCAATTTAAAAATAAAATAAAAAAAATAAAAAAATAAAAAGAGATCGAAGATGCCCTTTTATACCATCTGTTATCACAAAATCAGTACTGATGGCTGCTAATCAGTTAGACTCTATGTAACTGTTTCAGACCAGACTCTTGGCTAAGGATTAGCCTCCCTAACCTGAGAGGGCTCTCTCAAAATAAACTAATGATTTATCTTTTAATCCTAAGAGGGCTAACTCTTGTAATGAGAAATTTAATAAACATGATGGTTGGAAATACAACATAAGATTTCTTCCATTGGGCTCATGGAGTCAAATACCATTTCAGTAAACTATTAACTACTCTTTCATGGAAGTCAAGGCATGTAATGTCTAAACACTCAAAACATTTCTCAAATGAACCTCAACTCATAAATATACACAGGAAATCTGAGCAACTAGGTGAATTCAGAGTGATTGTATATCTATAGAGCTGTAAAATATAAAGGATAAGACAAAACCACAAAAATCTTGAGCATTTGAACAAAGTATGAATCTTGAGAAGAAAAAGTAGTCTTTCTATTATTGTAACAAGTCTTTTACATAAGCCAATATAAACTCTGTTTTTTGCATAAACATCCAACCCTCATTACATCAGAGTTTCATCTATATATAGGAAAACATTCTTAACTACTTTGAGCCTCCTCTTCTAGCATGAGGGGAGCTCGATGACTGTCATTAACTACCCCTATCTATTTTTAACAGACTCATTAAATACACTAAGTATTGAGCTGTAATTACAAAGAGTCTTAATCAAACTTAAACTCTAATTCTATTCTCCTCGTACATGATTCATTTCTTGATCTTTGACAGCTGTATCCTTTTAGTTTTGGCCGTGATTGCTGAGATAAGGATGCAAGGAACAAGGTTAGCATTGGATGCTGAATGTGCTGATGGTTCATTGATCATAAGAACAAACCCCTGTTTTTCCGGTCCCTGTCTCCTACCATCCTTCGAAAGTTAAGCAATATGTTCCCAACTCTTTAATACCCCAAAATTGATAAACATCACCATACTCCCAAATATGTTGGAAGCCTTGTTGATTGAACAGGTGTATAAGCCCAAATCCTCGTATTCATCTCCAACCAAACCCTAACCACCGATAATAAAGTAACTTTATTAAAGCTGTAACTTAAGACAAAATATTTCACCTTTATGGAGAATGCACACTTGTCATTATCTGAATGGCTCTGCTAGCCTTATGTGGTCTCCTTGATGTTCCTTAGGCATTTCCTTCAAAAATCTGTTGTCCTAATTATTAAACTGTTCATTTTCCTCATAAAACAGCACCTAGAGCAGTTTCGTAGCGCGCTACGAAACTGCTGTTTTTTTCAAAAACACAGTCTTTAGTGAATGCCTCAATATTCTCTGTGACTTTAACAGCTCTGCCACCGGTTTCAAAACTCCTATTTTACCTTGGATTTATATAGCCGTGCTTACATGCCTTAAAAATAATGAACTTAAGCAAAATTAAGCAAAACTTTGAAACAGCACCTGACTCAGAATCTGCAATTTCATTTGGCAGCTAATTTATTTAGCTGTGCTTTCAATTTTGCAACCTCCTTTTCCATGGCTGCGATTTCAGCTACGGCCCTCTCCATCTCAGCCACTTCTCTTTCGGTTGCCTCCCACTGGTTCTTTGTAGATGCAGTGTTTCCTTCTTTTGCTTCCTTTGTTCTGGATTGTTTCTCCACTTTTCTTGCTTGTTTTCTTGTAAAAGGTTTTTTCTTTATTTTCTTTGCTTCCTCCGTTTTGGGCAGTTGTTTAATTACTTCTGTTCTGGGCATCTTTACAGCTACCTCTTCTTCATGCACTTTCTCAGCCTCTTTAATTTGTTTCCTTGTAACTGGCCTTCGTGGTTTGAACACAAACTCTTTACCAGGTTCATCAAACCTTAACCTCTTCGAAGCTTTTGATTTTTTAGTGCTCTCTGGTGATGATTGAGTTAAGTCAATGTGCATTGGCTCAATATGCACTGATTGAGCCTGTTCAAACTTAATAGCCTCGAGCAAATCACTCAAACTAGCTTTGATATTGGATTTTCCTCAACAGCTACTGATTTGCCCTTCTCCTTGTTTAATTGACTTCTGGTCTTTACTCTTGATACCTTTTTAGCCCCACTTGATCCAGGTGCATTTTTCTTGTGCTTGACCTTCTCTTTTGATTATGGTTGAGGTGGCTCTTTGATAACCAATGGCTTCACTGATTTCTTCAATTTGGTCTTGGTCTTCTTCTTATCTTTTATCTCCTTTTTAAGCTCAGCAAGAGTAGGTTCCTCAATTGACTCTTCTCTTTCCCTAATAGGCACTGGGGTGAGGCCTGTTTTACTCTGAAAGCCAGCCATAAAGATGAAGGAATTCCAATCCCTACCAATTTTCTATAGACCATCCAACACTAACAGTTTCACTAAACCATGATGAAACAGTGATGTCTCACAGTTATCCTTCTTCAATTGAATTTTATCACACATCTTGCTGAGGCTATGAAACAAGTAGAATGGGATATCTATAGATGCTTTGCCTATAAAATGCAGCAACAGCTTAAAATGATAGGAGTAAACTTTAGTATATCTCCCTTCACATGTTAAATACTTTTGAATACATGTAAGGAGAAGTGCATAGTGTTCCTTCATGTAATTCCTTGGCACAGCCTTTGTAAGATCTTCATTCACATAAGGTTCCTTCAAGAATTCCTTGCAGGGGTTCATATCAAATTTAAAGTTATTAAACCACTCCTGCCCTCCTCTCGGAATTCCAGTCACATTAGCAATAGCCTCTGGAGATACTGGGAATTCTAACATAGATACTTTAGAACGTAAACCTGTAAAATTCAAGGCAAATGCTTTTGTTACCTCAGTATGCCCACCTTGCAACTTCTCACAAAATCTCCAGCAACCAGCATCCTTAAAGGCTTTTCTTACACCTTCATCTCTTAATGCAAGGTCCAATCCCTCAGGTTCTGTTCTTTGACATCTTCCAGACCAATGCCCCTTCTTCTCCATTTTGCTTTGAAATCTTTCGCACAGAGAAACTCCACCAGCTTCAACTCAAATGGAAAATTCAAATTTTGGAACGCAGGCTCGCTTGCAATCAGGTTCTTTTAAAGAAGAAACTCGGGCTCCTTTGCAATTTAACAATCTTATCATACAAGCGGGTCAGTTCATGCATCATTAACAAACATCATGACACTACCATGCATTACAAAACCGTTTGAATGATTTTTATGTGCGTGGCTATGAACCTATTGGTGGAATGATGGCTCATAAGCTTGGAAAGGACGCCAATTGACAATAAACGGACGGACACAATGACTCATCCCCCCAGACATGACATTTCAAGACTCTGTGTTGCAAAATCCCCGAATCCGCGATTTCGTAGCGCAGATAGTTATAAATTATAAAAATGCGCTACGAAATGGCTGGTTACTGACACGCTGCGAAAAAGCTAAAACATCATTGCGCTGCCAAATCAACCAATAAAACTGCGCTGCGGAAATGCGAAAAGGGCCAGTGACATAAGCAAGATAAGACATGCCTTATACAATCATGATGGAGGATGACTAACGGTATTTGAAAATGATCTACATCAATATCTTTCTAAAACATGATCCTTAAGTAACAAACATAGGAAAACAACCATTTGACACCTATTTTTTGACAATGAAATTTTTTGGACAACATTATGTACATGTGACTGCAGTTCTAGGTGATAACACCATCAATTTTTTTATTTTTTTAAGGTGAAATAAAAAAATTTAATGTATCTTATTTAAAAGCTAAAAAATTTCAAGTAAAATTTACCTTCCAGACCCATTGAGATCCCAAGAAAATGCCTCTTTAGAAACTACCACCTCTATTAGTGTCATGTGAACCCATCAAATTCTTAATTGAGATCCCAAGAAAATGCCTCTTTAGAAAATACCGCCTCTATTAATGTCATGTGAACCCATCAAATTCTTAATTAAAATGATATACAACATCATACCACCTCTATTAATGTCATGTTAACCCATCAAATTCTTAATTGAGATCGCAAGAAAATGCCTCTTTAGAAACTACCACCTCTATTAGTGTCATGTGAACCCATCACATTCTTAATTAAAATGATATACAACACCATACCATCCTTTAGTGGGAGAAAAGTGCTTTCCTTGAATTCCAATTTGTAAAGGTTTTGAAATGATACGTTTCTTAGCATCTTAGTGGGAGAAAAGTGCTTTCCTTCAATTCGAATTTGTAGAGGTTTTGAAATGATACGTTTCTTAGCATATTTAAACTATATCATAGAGAGTTTTCTTTAAACTATATCATATAGTGTTATTAAAGAAAAATAATGAAAAATGAAATTCGTTATATTGGATTTTATGATTAAAATGTAAATAATATTTTATTTGAAAAACTATATAAATATGAATTAAACTATTTTTAATAGGAGTTGTCTATAATGGACTTTGGAATTCGGTGATGAACTGTGGGAGGAATTGAGCTTAATCTTATTGCTGCATTAAAATGTTTTAATTGCATATTGGATTCAGCCCCGAAAAACCCCTGGGCACTTTGATCTGCAGAAATAGCTATCAAATTGCGATTCAATAAATTGCTGCCATTTTGACCGGAAAAAACCCACCGAAAGGCTTCCAAAAAGTTTCATTATAGACAACTGCATTTTAGTATATATAAAATAAATATTATTTAATATATTTTAATTAATCATTAATATACATTTTATTATTATTTTTTAAAATATTTATTATTTTAAATAAAGTTTATTTTTTCTTAACAAATATTGTAATTATGGTTTCCAACGTCTATATCTTATTTAGACACATCAAATCTTTTCCGTCGTGCTCACCCTGCTTGACATAATGAGAGTATTGATCTTTTGCATATAAATCTTTTAAACTACATACACATAATCAGAACATTAAAAAGCCCTGAGTTAACAAGATTGCAATGCAATGGTATACCTGCCGAAATAGTACAGCCAGGGAACCGATAGCAAACAAATACACATATCTAACATTAGAATCTCCACCATAAAAGCCGTAAAGGGAGGATTTATAAACAAAACTACAGCTAGATTTCAATAAGAAAGAAAGTGTGTGTTGAGTTATGTAGGAGTTTGTAACCGCGATAGATGATAAGGAGAATAAAAAAATTGGGGCCTCTCTTCTCAACCCTCTTCTCCTACTTCACCCTAAAAAGATTAAAAAAAAAAAAGAGGTTTTGGAAGGTCATGTGAACCCATCAAATTCTTAATTGAGATCCTAAGAAAATGCCTCAAATTCTTAATTGAGATCTAAAAAAAATGCCTCTTTATTCTTAATTAAGATCCCAAGAAAATGCCTCTTTAGAAACTACCACCTCTATTAGTGTTATGCGAAACCCATCAAATTCTTCTCTATTAGTATCATGTGAACCCATCAGTTAAAATGATATACAACATCCTACCATCAAATTCTTAGCTAAAATGATATACAACACCATACCATCCTTTAGTGGAAGAAAAGTGCTTTCCTTCCATTCCACCTCTACTAGTGTTATATGAACTCATCAAATTCTTCTCTATTAGTGTCATGTGAACCCATCAAATTCTTAGTTAAAATGATATACAACATCATACCATCCTTTAGTGGAAGAAAAGTGCTTTCCTTCCATTCCAATTTGTAGAGGTTTTGAAATGATACGTTTCTTCCCATCTTAGTGGGAGAAAAGTGCTTTCCTTCAATTCGAATTTGCAGAGGTTTTGAAATGATACATTTCTTAGCATCTTTAAACTATATCATATAGAGTTCTCTTTAAACTATATCTTATAGAGTTCTTAAAGAAAAGTATATCATATATAGAGTTATATCCTATAGGGTTCTTAAAGAAAAATAATGAAAAATGAAATTCGTTATATTTGATTTTATGATTAAAATGTAAGTAATATTTTGTTTGAAAAACTATATAAATATGAAAAAACCTTTTATATATTATAATATATATATATAAAATAGTATTTATAATATATTTAATTTAATAATTTATATTCATTTTAATAATATTTTTTTTTAAATATTTATTATTTTAATAAAGTTTATTTTTTCTTAATAAATATGTTTTGTACTTAAGGTTTCCAACGTCTATATCTTATTTAGACACATGAAACCTTTACCGTTCCGCTCACCCTGCTTGACATAACGAGAGTATTGATCTTTTGCATATAAATCTTTTAAACTACATAATCAGAACATTAAAAAGACATGAGTTAACAAGATTGCAATGCAATGGTGTACCTGCCGAAATAGGATAGCCAGGGAACTAACAGCAAAAAAATATTGTTTTGGTATTGACGTTTGAAATTCAGTGATCAACTTTGCCAAAAAGCCCCAACCCACACAGCGAAAAACCTTGTTTGTTAAGCAGAATGGAGCTACACCAAAATAGAAATAAGATACAACCAGGAAATCAAGAATGGAACGAGCAGCAAATATTGTTCATATTTATAGAAATAGGACACAACGAAGAAACCAACAATAATGTGCATAGCCTTCGAAATTTAATGTTCATAATTTAATTTTAGTATTGGCCTTTGAAATTTGTCGCTGTTTGAATTGACAGCATCAACTCCGTAAAAATCCGAGGCCCAATGCAGACGTAAAAACACTTTGTTTATCACAGTTGTGGACAACCGAATGGAGCTTGTGCAACATCTCCAACTAATCCTCTTATTCTGTCACAACGCTCATACTAACCATCTTATATATAAACCATCTTATTATATATAAAAGAAGTATAAAATAGTTAGTTGATAATTTATTTTTTTGCATTTATAAATCAACCGTCTTCATTTCCTTTCTCAATATGCATTTAAATATTTTTTATAATCTTCTCTGTTATTCATGTGTCCAATGAATTCTGCTTTCAGTGTTTATCTAATATGTTAATATCTGTTGGGATCACCATTGCCGTTACACCAAAACTTACACGTGTAGTTAACGGATCCTCTAGAGGCGGTTAGTCCATGTCACGAAACACACAGGGAGCGCTAGATTATCCAATGCCCAACAATCTCCCCCAGCGCGAGCCGGGTGTGATTCGAACTCGAGACCTTTGGCTCTAATACCACTTGTTGGGATCACGATTGCCGTTACACCAAAACCAAAACCCGCAGGTGGACGCATCGCCAAAGTTAACGGATCCTTGAGAGGCGGTTAGTCCATGTCACGAAACATACAGGGAGCGCTGGATTATCCAATGACCAACAATATCTATCTATTATCAAGATATGGACGAAGCTCTGACCAAGCATGAGCTGTATCTACTTCGCACATCTAAATGCTTAGAGAAGGGTGCACTTTACCTCTCTTAGAACTCACGTGTGCAATTTCTAGAGCTTTTTGTAACGGCGCTCTTCAATATTCCCTGTCTATAAACAAATGCAAGTGATTTATTACATGATTAGTGCGGATACTTAGGGGGTGCCCTTCATACTGCAAATTAAGCTCCTTGTTACAACACTTTATTTGACAAACCAGATCTAGGGTTTTGGGTTGATATTTAGTGAACTCACTTGAATCTAAAGTATCTGATTCGCGACTCAGATGTAGGCTTTTAAGAGCAAATAAATTCAACATAGATCATGATGTTATATCTTTACCCCATTGCATGGATTATTTCCCCTTGCGCTTCACCTGTCAATGAAGAATGTTCACCATCAAAGATAACAGTACATTTAATCAATACAAAGTTATGTTGCTATGCTGCTAAAAATACAAGCTCAGCGTCGCTGGAATACTTGAGGGACTTTATAAATCCATGTTTGCACCATTAATCACATCCCATTATGTGAAACAGGTATGCATACTTTTGATGTTAAATAGAAATAAATATGGACACCAACATATCACTGTCATGAGCGATCACATTTTTACCCGTTCCTAGACCAAAATCATCGTAAAAAGGACTCGAACAATATTAACTTTGTACTTCAATCATGTTTCATCCTCTGTGGTGAGGGCAATCAGTCCTCATGCTGCATTCATATAAAACCAATCATATTTAAAATGTAAGAGTACTGTTGTACTTCAAGTTGACAGCAATAGTTGCAACCTTTTTTGTTACACCAATTTATATATATTTATAGAAAAACAGAGGAATATCAATCACCAGCAAATCACACTTGATCAAATTGCTACAATGCTAACCTACTGCAGTGCTGTCAGAATTTGTTACACCAATTTATATATATTTATAAAAAAGAAGAGGAATATCAATCACTAGCGTATCATACTTAGCCATCCAAAGGTAACAGTACCAACTAACTAAGTGCAATAGTAAGGAATTTCAGTATCTAGCCAACAAAGGTAGAACAAGGTATAGTTCTAGCAGGTGGGAAAGACTGGAGCTTGTGATTATAAATGGTTGGTACCAAGGTGAAGCAAGGTCTCAAGCTAAGATCAAGTATTATTAAATTTCTACAATGCTACCCTGCTACAGTGACACCAATTTATATATATTTATAAAAAAACAGAGGAATATCAGTCACTAGCAAATCACACTTAATCAAATTGTTACAATACTAACCTGCTGCAGTGCTGCCAGAATTTGTTACACCAATTTATATATATTTATAAAAAAGTAGAAGAATATCAATCAGTAGCAAATCACACTTAATCAAATTGCTACAATACTAACCTGCTGTAGTGCTGCCAGAATTTGATGATAAATCACTTTTGTGGAAGTCGCTGGTGTAGCCCAGAATTAGAGAAGGTAGTGGGTGGAGGAATTTCGTAATTTTTCCCTTCATTAATGCATGTTGAGGGCCTGTGATTCTATCACTCAACTAGTTCAACTGTTCATTTTAGGGGAAATGGCAGAGTAAAAAAAAATAGCAAAAGTTGGCCAAAAAAAAGAAAAAAGGCAAGTTTCGAAAATTTTGAATTTTTAGGGTCTAGATAAATATAGTATCTCGCAACAGCCTCCATAAATTTCTCAAGAGTCCCATTTTTTGATTCCCGGATCCTCCACAGCTTGAACAAATCCTCGTCAATATCATCCTAAAGATCCTCTTTACACCAGCACACTAGTCTTGCGCTGCGGAGCCTTCAGGCCAATGATCCAATAATGGCTACCTGTGCCATAGAAATTCATCAGAAACTTCCCACTTGAGCGGCTGCCTCAATTCTTCTTTTCCGTGGGCGAATTTACAAGATTTGAAATGTCACTTACTTCAATCAGATATGAATTTACAAGATTTGAAATGTCATTTACTTGAATCACATCTGAGTTCTATGGAAAACCCCAGGGCTTCTTTCTGCAGCAGAACCGCCCTGGATGATATCTGTCCTTTGGCCCTCGAATTCATTGTCCTTAATTGTCCTTCTGCAAGAAACTGCATCTGCTCCCCTTTACCATACTCGGGTCGTTCGCTTGACAACATTACAACCGCCACATGCCCACAGTCACATATGTGGAAAGTAGTTAACATAAAATGTTATGTTTTAATGTTGGCTTTAAAGCTAGCATTAATCAACTTTAGGGTCGAATTTTGATATATGTTTCGATCTATTTCCTAAATTTATTGTTGGAACTACTACACACCTACATGCAGACTCTTAGTTAGAGCATGGGACTGCATGCAAGATTCCTTTTGCATGTTGGAACTACTACACACCCACATGCGGACTCTTAGTTAGAGCATGGGATAGCATGCAAGATTCCTTTTGCATGATTTACTCCTTGATTTTCTCCTTCTTTAACTCCGCAACTAACTAGTTATCTCTGAAACTTGTTGTAGGTGTTGAGTTTTCTCATTGATCACCACTATAGTGCATTACCTTGGGATATTCACCCAATAATGCTATATCATGAGCATTGTAACATATTTTCTAATGAATCATTATTTTCTTCTTTCGATTTTCTTTTAGTATTTTTTCTCTGCAAAGCTGTGTGTTCAACCTTTACTAGCTAAATTCATCTGTGCAGGTTTTCTAACACATTTACATGGTATCAGAGCCCACAAGTTGCTAGATAAAAGGCACACCAGTACTTTATTTTGCAGGTATTACAGCTTGGAGATCAAAGATTGACAGAAAAATGGAGTTTCCCAAAACATTGATCCTAACACCGTACAACTATCACGAATGGAAGCACCAAATGGCTTGATACCTTCGTCATAAAGGGTTGTACAGGATTACCATGGCTATAGAAGTGGAACCCACTTCAGCCATAGAGAAATCCAAGTACCTCAACCGTATGGATGAGGCCCACGAATCCATATGCATGTGCATCTCTCCAGAGTTGCAGTTTCATCTATCTGCCTGCAATACTCCCAATGAGATTTGGAAAAAGTTGAAGATCTTTACGGGAAATTGGATGAGATGAAAGGACATCTGCTCGAAGTGAGCTACTATCATTGGATCCACGGAACTATGACAAAATTCAAGACTTCTTCACCAAATACAATGATCTATTGTTGCAACTCAAGGGTTGTTGAATTGACAAATCCAAGGAGGAGAGTCACCAAGTTCTCTCTATTATGTCAAAGCTCGGACCAGAATACTCTGTCTTTGTGTCTACATTTCATTTAGTAAGGCTCACAACAGGTAAATCCTACACTATGCCTTCTCTCAAAGAATTTATGGAGTCCCTTATTTTTGAGCAAGATAAACTCATTGGCATGGGGAAAATCAAACCTCCAAAAGCGCATGCACTTGCTGTGAATGATGGCAGCCACAATAAAAATCACAGATCTAATTCAAATCAAAAAAGTCAGCAGCAAAAAGACAAGGGAAAAGCGCATTCCCATCCAAAGAAGGGAGGGTACACCAAGCCCTTCAATGACTCCTCCAGCTCAAGAAATGAGAAAGGGAAGAAAGGAAACAGATGCACCTACTGTCAAAGAGGATTCCATCCAAAATCCTCTTGCATGAAGAAAAAAATTTCCCAAATGGCATAAATCCTTTAGAAGCACAACCTTGGGGATCACATCCCTCAGGGCACCAAGAAGAAAACTGAGGATCCGCCACACGGGAGAGGTAATAATTTTCATGCTTTAGTTGCAATTAATTCTTCTCCTGATGCATGGATTATAGATTCTGGTGCATCACATCATATGGCTTCTGCAAAGGAAGTTTATTCCTCTTTGGATGCATGCAAAGGACCTCCCATCCTCATGGGAGATGACTCACCTATTGAGGTCATCGGAAAAGGTAGAGTGGAACTTTTACATGGAGGCTTTGAAGATGTGCTTCATGTTCTAAAACTTTCAGTAAACCTGCTTTCAGTTTATCAGATCACTCATTCTGGCACTGGAAAGAGAGTGGAATTCACTCCAGATGCAGTAATCATATATGATCTACATAGCAGCGCCAAAATTGCAACTGGTGAGGTAAATAATGGAGCCAGACTGTATACATTTTCTGAATTTATTCAATCTGAATTATCCTTATTGCTTACACATGTTGATGATAGTAGTAGGTTTTCTTACGAAAGGTTTGGTCACTTAAATTATAGGTATATGCAGCAGCTAAGAAAGAATGAGATGGTGGAAGGCTTGCCAAATATCAGTTTCTCTGAAGGAGTTTATGAAGGGTGTGTTCTTGGCAAACATCCTAGAGAAAAGTTTGACACCGGCAAGACTCACAGAGCATCCTCTCCTCTAGATCTGATACATAGTGATCTCATGGGGCCCTTTCCTCATCCTTCCATCAATAAAGCAAGGTATGTTCTTACATTTATTGATGATTTCTCACGGTATACTTGGGTGTATCTTCTCAAGAACAAATCTAAAGTTTTTGAGCACTTTGAAGATTTCGAAGCACTAGTTGAGACACAGACAGAGAGAAAGATCAAAGCCCTCCATATAGACAATGGGGGGGAATATGTTAACAAAACACTTTGGAACCTTTGCCTTCAGTTCAGCATACAGTTGCAGTAAACTGTTCCATACACTCCGCAACAGAATGGAGTTGCTGAGTGAAAGAACCGATCTCTCAAAGAGATGGCTTCCTGCATTCTGCGTGCTAAGTCATCGCCTCATAAAGAGTATGAGAACAAGGAGAAGTGGGATAGGGCATTGGGCTAAAGAAGGAGGCTCTGCTTTTTGCGCATACATGTATAAAGAGTATGATTTTATATATATGAAGTTGAAATTTTATTAAATAATCAAATTGTAGTAAGAAGTACAATCTACTTTCATATATATATGTTTTAAATTTTTTTATTTTTTTTGTTTAAATATCTTTTAAGGTTTTCAAAGGTGTGGTATAATAAGAATTTTAAAAACTTTCTAATGCAAGTTTATTGGTCTCATAAAGACAATAAACACATCTTTCATAATGTATATGTCATGGAAAATAAACTAATTATGAATACCACATTTATTAGCAAAATTCACATATAATAATATCTAGCAACGACATATTGGCTTGCAACTTTTGAATCATTTAGATAAACGTTTTAGGACTCTCTTAAGGTGGGAGATATTGGTATGCGAACCGGACCCTGTAGCACTCCCTTAAGCTAGGAGAGCTTAAGGGATGGAAATTTAGTGGGACCCAAATTCATTTAGGAAATGGAAGAGAAAGTATTTCTAATTAAGCAAAGATGAAAGGAAATTCAAAATTTTCAAAAGAATTGCATATAAGAAACCATACCTATGAAGTAAATGATCATGTCTTTCTAAGAGTTAAAGCTAGGAAAAGCTCCAAAAAGGTCCAAACCTTCCCCTTGATTTGTGAAGATACTTGAAATCTTCAACAAGATAAACTTATCATCTTGCTTTGCCACTAGTATGGCATATGTACATTTGTTTTCAGACATTGTATCCCTAATGTAACTGACATTTCGTATAGAAACAACTAAATCATTTTCAAGCTAGCAACAAAGGAAATAAAAAACAAAATCATCACACTGACATAGTAACATACCATCTAATAAACAAAATATAGTCCAAGTTTTCCCACTTAAAAATATGAAATAGTTATGCACTTGAGGAATCTGTTCTTATATAGTAAGAGTATTATATATTTTTGTTATTTTATTTCGAATACAAAGATATTCAAATAGGATACAATCTGAAAATTTTGTAGAGTAAATGAAAAAAATAGATTTTGTTTTTTTTTTGAACTAAAAACTAATTATAAATGTTTTGTGAGAAAGAGATCAATTAACCAGAATTTGCAGGATTTTAAACAATGGACGATTGTTCTAATATTTCTTTTAATACATCTAAAATATGGCCGCAACTACAATCTTCTCCATTCATTCATTATTGAAGAGAATATGCAAATTGACACTTATTATTCCCGAAATAGGATTCCTAAGTTGTATTTGTCGTTTATGAATCGAGTTAACGTGTATAGAATTGCCACTCAATTCTACTTTTCATTTTCTTCTTTTATAAGCATTTACCCGTAAATTGCGATAAATTTATACAAGAATAGTTGTCACTATACGCTTTTGACATCTCTTGTGTTTTGGATAAGTATTAAATAAATAAAATTTCTCTTCCATGGACACACCTTTAAAAGAAATATTCAAAGGTATGTGCGTACCCAAATCTTAGAAGTTGTGAATAAGCAAAGATAAAATTTGGGAAAGAGGAAAATCACTTTAGGAAATTTTGAACCAAGTATTCTATTATTTTTCATCCTCAACCTTGGATGAACTCCTCTCCCTATTGCTCCACCTTATTTCTTCCCTTACTAGATAGGACAATAATGGCTCCAAACTTGGTAGTTTCTCTCTACCATTTACCAAATCTTAATAACTTTCCAAGTTATTGGGAAGACCCAAAAGAGATAGAGCTACCAAATATTCTTCAAGGAAAGTAACACCGACACTCCCAATTTCATCACGAAATTGTGTAAACTTACTCATATACTATGGAATTGATTCATTCTTTTACATCTCGATACTTCAAAGCCTTTCCTTGAATGCCAACTTCCTGTGGTAATTATTATTCTGGTATATTCTTATGTTGGAACACAACATAATACATATAAAAGCATTGAAACAAAGATGCAACAAGAATAAATCTTCATTTCAATAATATCAAAGAACTCAAAGATGCTTACATACAAAATGGAAATAAGGTAGCTCAAGCAATGGTAGGTTATCTTTGAGAAGAGATGTAGTGGTTACATGCCTATGAACTATGTTACAATGTGGATTGAAGGCCTGTTTATTATTGAGGAATAATTTAAAACCATAAACATCCAAACACCTAACCTCAGTAGATTAAGCAACAAAAATGTGCATCTGGTTGCGGTAAAGACCATATATCGGACTACAATTTATTACTGCAAACATTAGTCAAAGATCAATGTTTTCCTATTTTCTAAGAAGATGTGATTCAGGGCCTGAAAACGAATCCAAAAGTTTAGGACCCGAAAAAACTGCCGATAATTAAGGACACCTAAAAATTCAAAGAAATAATGGTGGGGTTCCTAGTGGGATTGGTTGGTGGCCACCAATATCCACCTTGATCATTCCTTGCCACTTAGGATCAAATGGTCTCAATTGCATTGAGTTCCTCCATGAGATGGGGAAACTCCTCCTGAAGTTGGTCCCTGGTGAGCCACTTGCCATGGTGGTGGGGTTGGCCAACTCTAACAAACCAATACAGTTGGATATTCTACTTGTGAGTGTTATTTATTATTTTTTCCATGATATTAACAATAGGGGTTTGCTCAATACAACTTGGGTTGGGCTCTGTTGGTGTCATGTGCTCAACAATGTTTGATGTATCCAACAATGGGGGAAAGTATGGTTGCATGTGATCCACATGGAATACTAGGTGAAAGCCAAGGAATGATTGAATGTTGAGCTCGAAATCATTGCCTCCTACAACATTGGTGATAACATAAGGCCCATACACGAGTGGTAAAATCTTGTGGTGGACCCCAGTGAGGCGCTCCTTCTACAAATGTAACCAAAAACTTTCACCCACATTGATATTGTGTGGCACCCAATATTGATCGTGACGTTGTTTGTACTTAAAATTTTATCCATCCAATATTTCATGGAACTTTTGGCAGAATTGTAGAATGCATTCAATGAAGATGTTATCTTTGTTAGCTTTAGATTGGACATTCGTTGAAGTTTCTTGTATAACTACAAGTGGTATGGTAAGATCAATCAGACACAATGGTTTGAATCTGAATCCTACCTAAAATGTTTGACGAATAGTCAAGTTATGGAGATCCCTGTTATATGTGTGTTGGACATAAGGGAAGCTTTCATCCCATGTGCATGGGTTGTATATATGTAGGATCTGAAAAACCATTCTGTTGATAACCTTTGTTTGTCCATCAGTTTGGGGGTGGAAGGTCGTGGACTTAGTGAGACTGGTATCCAACAACGACGAGAGGGTTGACCAAAATGTACTTAGGAACATGTTATCCCAATATTCGATAATGGAATATGAGATCCTGAATATCTGACTCAAGTCAGAAAAATCAGCAGCAAAAAGACAAGGGAAAAGTGCATTCCCATCCAAATAAGGAAGGGTACACCAAGCCCTTCAATGACTCCTCCAGCTCAAGAAATGAGAAAGGGAAGAAAGGAAATAGATGCACCTACTGTCAAAGAGGATTCCATCCAGAATCCTCTTGCATGAAGAAACAAATTGACCAAATGGCATAAATCCTTCAGAAGCACAACCTTGGGGATCACATCCCTCAGGGCGCCAAGAAGAAAATTGAGGATCCGCCACACCGGAGAGGTAATAATTTTCATGCTTTAGTTGCAATTAATTCTTCTCCTGATGCATGGATTATAGATTCTGGTGCATCACATCATATGGCTTCTGCAAATGAAGTCTATTCCTCTTTGGATGCATGCAAAGGACCTCCCATCCTCATGGGAGATGACTCACCTATTGAGGTCACTGGAAAAGGTAGAGTGGAACTTTTACATGGAGGCTTTGAAGATGTGCTTCATGTTCTAAAACTTTCGGTAAACCTGCTTTTATTTTATTAGATCACTCATTCCGACACTAGAAAGAGAGTGGAATTCACTCCAGATGCAGTAAACATATATGATCTACATAGTAGTGCCAAAATCACAACTGGTGAGGTAAACAATGGAGCCAGACTGTATACATTTTCTGAATTTATTCAATCTAAATCCTCCTTATTGCTTACACATGTTGATGATAGTAGTAGGCTTTTGCATGAAAGGTTTGGTCACTTAAATTATAGGTATATGCAGCAGCTAAGCAAGAATGAGATGGTGAAAGGCTTGCCAAATATCAGTTTCTCCAAAGGAGTTTGTGAAGGGTGTGTTCTTGGCAAACATCCCAGAGAAAAGTTTGACATCGACAAGACTCACAGAGCATCCTCTCCTTTAGATCTAATACATAGTGATCTCATGGGGCCCTTTCCTCATCCTTCCATCAACAAAGCAAGGTATGTGCTTACATTTATTGATGATTTCTCACGGTATACTTAGGTGTATCTTCTCAAGAACAAATCTAACGTTTTTGAGCACTTTGAAGATTTCAAAGCACTAGTTGAGACACAGTCAGAGAGAAAGATCAAATCCCTCTATACAGATAATGGGGGGGGATATGTTAACACAACACTTTGGAACCTTTGCCTTCAGTTCAGCATACAGTTGCAGTAAACTGTTCCATACACTCCGCAATAGAATGGAGTTGCTGAGAGAAAGAACCGATCTCTCAAAGAGATGGCTTCCTCCATGCTGCATGCTAAGTCATTACCTCATAAGCTATGTTCCGAAGTACTTAATTGTGCTAACTACATCCAGAACAGATCTCCTCATAGGTCTATCAAGGATTAGACCCCCTTTGAGGCTTGGAGTGGCACTAAACCATAGATCATTCACCTCCGTGTTTTTAGCTCTCGAGCATGGGCCCAGATCCCCTCTGAAAAGAGGAAAGCTCTTGATCCACAGAGCATTGAGTGCATCTTTGTTGGATACCCTGATGGTGTGAAGGGATATCGACTCCTCATTCCCTCTACGGACAAGCTCATCATTGAGTGAAGTGTCAAATTTGAGGAAAGTCTCTCGCATGCACCTCAGTCGCCGCATGCAAACACTTTTTATCTACCTCATGTTCGAGATGATGACTCAGTGCACTCAAATGTAGATGCCGGGGAAGAGCATGCGGATGCAGAGATAGAGTCTTCAGATGCAAATCTGGTGCATGTAAATGATGATCCACATCCAAGCCCAGATCGGGCTTCCAGCAGTCAATCATATTCCCCTGTCATAAATCAGAGGACAAGGAGCTTACGTGAGATATATGCACAAGACCAACCAGCTGCTAGAAATGGTCTTATGGGGGATAATTCTGATCTACAGAGGACTAGCTCAGAGTTTATTGAGCCTCCTCTTGTCCTCATTGCCACTGAACCATCGCCCTCCTAGCATTGTCATTTGGTTCAGTCTTCTGATCCACAGTCTTATGCTGAGGCTGCTGGTCATCCATCTTGGGAGTCCGCCATGGAGGAGGAGTATAACTCCCTCCTCGAGAACCAGACTTGGGATCTAGGCCCCCTTCCTTCAAGAAGGAAACTTGTTTGATGCAAATGAGTCTACAAGACCAAGAGTGCTGCAGATGGGAAAATCACCAAATGAAAAGCGAGGCTAGTAGCTAAAGGATTCCAACAAGTGCATGGCATTGACTATGACGAGACCTTTGCTCCAGTAGAAAATATGGATTCAATATGCCTTACACTTTCCATTGCGGCTACCCACCGGTGGAAATTACATCAGATGGATGTGAAGAATGCCTTTCTTCATGGAGACCTATCTGAGGAGATCTACAAGGAGCAGCCACATGGTTCCATTTAGGATTCATCTTTTCTCTGCAGACTGAAGAAATATCTCTATAGCCTTAAGCAGGCCCCGAGAGCTTGGTACACGAAGATGGATTCTTTTCTCTTATCACAAAAATTTGAAAGATGTAAGTCTGATCTGAGCACATTGTCATCTGGTGTGACAACCAGATCACTCTCAAATTTTGAAGGGATCCAGTACAGCAGCAGTGGACGAAGCACATAGAGATCCATATGCACTACATCAGAGACTTAGTACATGATTGGGTCATTGATTTGGAGTTCTGTCCCTCAGAAGAACAAACTGTAGACATCTTCACCAAGACATTCACTGAGCAGAAGTGTCACTCTCTACGTGATCGTCTTGGAGTGAAGGACACAGTTGCTTAGCAACTGGCTTTTCTTCCTCTTTTCTTTTGATTATATTGTATTTTGAGGGGAGGTTTTTCCCATGAGGTTTTCCCTCTTTCCTCAATTTTAATATAAGTTTCACTATATTTTGGGTGACATTTGGCCTTAGTTGTCAGGGCCCATTTTCTATTTTTCCCCATAGTGATGTTTAGGGGGGGTGTTGGAACTAGTACACACTTACATGCAGACTCTTGGTTAGAGCATGCGACTACATGCAACTACTACACATGTACATGCGGACTCTTAGTTAGAGCGTGGGATTGCATGCAAGATTCCTTTTGCATGATTTTCTCCTTCTTTAACTCCGAAACTGACTAGTTATCTCTGGAACTTGTTGTAGGTGTTGAGTCTTCTCATTGATCACCACTATAGTGCATTACCTTGGGATCTTCACCCAGTAATGCTATATCATGAGCATTGTAGCATATTTTCTAATGGATTATACTTTTCTTCTTTCGATTTTCTTTTAGTGTTTTTGCTCTGCAAAGCTGTGTGTTCAACCTTTACTAGTTAGATTCATCTGTGCAGGTTTTCTAACATATTTACAGAAAGAATCATTTCGAAATGGCAGATTAATTGTATTGACCCTCTCCATCATTCACACAGCGATCGCAGCTACTGCGTTCAGTGTGAAGATATGCGCACACCCATCATGTAGAGAAGAAGCCTCTAGCAGGATTGAGAAAGAGAGTGTCGTGTGGACCTGGAGAAAATGAGCGTCAAAAATGGTGCAGAGGAGGTGAAGTACCACCATGTGAGAGGCGACAACGAAAGGCTACACGTCGCTATGCAAAGAGCTTTGTCAATGAGGAAGTGACGATCTACTGAAGCAGGCAACGTAAAAGGTTTAGGTGCCATGAGACACCTCTGCAGTATCTCATGCATCCCACCACACCATATTCATCACTCTTTCTGCACCACCCCCTTTGAAGTATTGCAACGCCACAGAAGAAGGAGCGAGGCAGAACAATATACTATCATGTCTATCAGGGATTCAAAGTTAGTCCATGAGATTATAGTCACTTTCTTTGTATTTGTGAAAGGTCACCAAGGAAGAAGAGTTATAGTGAATGACAAGGATAAAAAATGTACATATCGTGCCAACGAACTAGGGTTTACATAATTTAAGTCTGTAAAAAATGTACATAGTGTGCCAACTGACTAGGGTTTACATAATTTAAGTTTGTAATTTTGAAAAGATCGCAAACAAGAACTGCAAACAGTTGTCATCGTGCACCTTGACAACTCTTCGCCTTTTCGCCTTGTCCTTTGGGTAAGTATTAGAGGAATAAGAGTTCTGGATTTTAGAAGTTGTTAATAAGCAAAGATAAAATTGGGGAAAGAGGAAAACCATTTTGCTAATTTTTCAACCAAGTATTTTATTATCTTTTCTTACAGGAAGATCGCGAAATTTATCATTAATAATAAAAAAAAACTTAAAAAATCAACACAACATTACAATTATCATTTTTTTATAATAAATTATATAAATTTAAATAAATATAATATAATATAATTAAAATAAATGAAATTT
>APFE031498833.1:0-26205 GCA_000404065.3 Pinus taeda
CTTGTCACTATCCTTGATGCTCTGCCTCTTCCCTTCGACTTTCCTACTTGATCTGGAACTGCTCTCCTCGGCTCCTAGAGAAACTCGGTTTCTATCCTTCACACTGCTTCATCTCTACCTCTCCTAGTGAAACTCAGTCTCTATGATTTCACTGGCTTCCTCTAGAGAATCTCGGTCTCCAGATCTCTATCTCGGTTATCCAGAACAAGTATCTAGAAGAATCCCTTCTTTGCTATCCCAGAAGAAACTTCTCCTTCGCTTGCCTAGAAGAAACTCTCCTTCGTTGATCCCAAAAGAAACCTCCTTTGTTGCCCTAGAAGAATACTTCTTCGCTAGCCCAGAAGAATCCTTCTTTGCTGCCCTAGAAGAAAACCTTTTTCGCACTTTCTTGTGATCCTCTTCTTTGCACTTGTTCACCTCTTCTTCACACTTCTGCTTGATCGAATGCAAGTCGAGTTGCTTGCCTCTAAGTGAGGCCGAGTGTGGCTATATATACACCTCCACACATGTCCTTTAGGCCGACATGATCCCTAGAGGTTAGGCTGACTTCTTCCAACATGTTCTTCCATCATTGTAGGTCGACTTGAAGAGGATAAGTGACAAGG
Source organism: Pinus taeda (assembly GCA_000404065.3). Lineage (NCBI taxonomy): Eukaryota > Viridiplantae > Streptophyta > Pinopsida > Pinales > Pinaceae > Pinus > Pinus taeda. Next base: position 606 of record APFE031498833.1, read on the forward strand.
TCTTGGAGGATACTTTACATAGGCAATTTTGACCTTTTTACAAATTGTTACATGACTCCATTACAGGACAATGATTCTATCATTTTATGACTAGATGATAAATAATTCCTAAAGACTCTCAATGGGAGTCTTGACTCAATAACAAAATCTGTTGCTCATGAAACCCATGAAGCAAGTCAATATAATAAATTTATTTTTTCTTCTATACATCTCATTACATAAAATTATAACTACATGTCATTATGAAGGCCGAACCTAGTTACACTTTTCAATAGGATTGATGCGAAATAACTCTCCTACATAGAAGTTGACTTGGAGGTTGCTTTGGACATTACAATACTAATGATATGATGGGATTAAAATAAGTAGACTGTGATATTTGTAGAAGGTGGTTGTCAAATTTTTTGGACTAGCGAAGTAAGAGTCCAAAATACCGGGTAGGGTCTTCACGCTCACTAGTTGCTCCTTAGTACTTCAAAGGCACAACACTTTGAGACTTCTCGCCCACTGTTGCTCCTTAGCAACTTCTTCCCACTATTGTCTTCTTGCGTTGCTCCAATGAAGACAGACGTAGGGTAGGAGGGCTGTCACCAATCACTGTCAAAAATCCTACTCCAACAATGAACTTGGGCTAGTCAAACAACTCCCTTTGACCTTCTTTCAGCCTTCAAAGATCAGTCATTGAGCTTAACAATCTTGCCTCTCCTAATGGACCTAGTGTCCTTCCTAGTTCTACACTTCGGGCCCACAAGGATCACTTTATCATTGCCCTCCAACAATCCACAAGCGTCCTTCCAACTTCTGTCTAATTTGGACCAGTGTTGTGAACATCTCGATAACATCCTGATTTTATCTCGAAATCACGATTTTTTGGCCTAGTTGATGTTTTCCTATTTTTAAAGATATTTTTTATGGTACCTTAATTTTGCCGATGTTTGTTGATTTTTACCAGTATTTTCCCGATTTTTATGATTTTTTGGTTTTCTGAACCCTTGCCGTTTTTATCTCGATCTTGATGTTCGCAACATTGATCTCGACCTATCCATTAGCAACAACATCAACTTAAGCACAACCACACATACCTCTTGAGTTGGTGTGGCATTGTTGTTGATTCTGTACTCTGGTTAGGGCTGATATGACAGTTACTTCAGCCTTGTTCCTGCTCCAAAACCCCTATACTTAGTTGCGGCTCCCCTCAATACTCATGTTGCTACCCTTCGCTGGCCCTTAGGGCTAGTTTGCACCCTTTTAAGGCCACTCGGCCCCCTCAACTAGGTTGGTAGAGAACCTCGGCCCCTTCTGCTCATACAGTCCTGAAGTGCAACCTATTTATGAGAGGATTTCCACCACGAAACACCCACTTAACTGCCAGAAAAACTAACATAAATATCCGACCTTCTCTAAATAGAATCTACCCATCAAACATAGAAATAATAACCCAAAACAAGTGCCTTTCCTTCCCTAGCTGAGCTTCAAACTTTTGTGATCTATTTCAAAGGTGTGCTACTATGAAAATGTTGCAAATTGGATGCTCCTTTGAGGTCACACAACCCTTTTATTTATATGCTTCATGTGGGTGTTTGAACAACCCTCCAAAAGGCACCATTAACTCCAAGCAGACTTGAACTTGTTGACAAATTAGCCCACTTAAACATATAAAAATTCATAACTCTCTTTGTACACCTTTGGTTTCGATGATTTTCGTGGCCCCTTGTTCCTTTTAGGGTCCTCTATCAGCTTAGTCAAATCAATTATAACTCTTGTGGTTTTGGCCCCACATCCTTCGGTACAAAACCCCAAGCTTGGGTTCTAGGCCCACAAAGCACATTTTTGGTGCTCCTTCCTCCAAATGCTGAACCCTAGGGCTTGGAGTACCTCCCAAGCTATCAATATCAACAATAAAACCCCACACATGTGGGTCAATATCGTCCATAAGCATGACATCATGCCCATTTTGGGTCATAAATGCCGTGAAAGTGCATGAATGGGCTAGTGGGATGTCTCATCATCATAATCAACTCTAATCATTGGGGGAAAGCCCTCAAGAAGTGCCTGAAAATGCCTAAGTGTCAAAACCATGCTCTGGGTGCCCTACATCACCCTCTCAAGGGCTAGATGGATGGCATGGCATCATCTCTCTTCAGTGTTGGGGCTATAAGTGCAAGTGCAATCCCTCCCTTGTCATCTTGGGGATAACCATCATCATTTGGACTCCATATCAAGCAATACCCATCAAGTAATGTCAAGGCTAACCTGGGGGCATGATGGGTTCATTGGTTACAACATCTACAATATACAACACCAAGCAAGAGCACTTTAACATTTCAATATCTAGGGCTGCTTTGAGGTGTTAATCATTTGCTGGAGTCATCAAAGTGCATAATACTTTGCTCTGGAGGGGCAATGCTGCATCTGCAAGGTCATCACTGCTCTCTGAAAGTGTAAAAGGGCCTGGGCATGATTTGTATTGGAGACGTATAATGTGTGAAGGACCACCTGGCAAAACCATCACAAAATCAAGTGAAAGTCACCAATCATTAGGGACAATGATAATGGATGCATCACAGGGGACCATACTTAATTGTTAAGGGCATAATAATGCTTCAAACTGTGATCACCTTCAAATATGTAACTAGACCAAATCCTATAATAGTGTTCCCTACTTGTGTTTGGGATGGTTAGATGGTTAACCATATTAGGTTTTTTCAACCCCAAGGGGAGGTAACATGTCCTAGGTTAACCCATCAATCTATAGATGCTTGTGATAATAATGACAATGAATGGGAAAGACATCAAGGCAAGGTGCCATGGTCATGGGACCAACTGATGGAGGTTCACCATCTTGAGTGTATAGATGTAAGGAGGGAGCAATTGTGGAGGCATGAGTTACCCCTTTCCTTGGCCTGCTTTTTCCACCCCTCTGGTGCTCCTTTTACTTCTTTCTAGTAATGCTTTTGTAAGGAGTATAACTTAGGTGTCCAAGCTTGCTTTTAATTATTTAATTTTTATTTACACTTTAATGATGAGGCGATTTCTCACTCATCAGGCATGGGACTGTCATGCAAGGGTTCTTTTATTATGTGAGGGAGCATCAAGTGCTCAGGAACTGGGTGAAGGCTAATTAAGGGGGTAGAGCTCATGCTAGGTTTTGGCATACACGCAAAATAATGTCCTGACCATCTTTTGCATTTTAACTTTCTTTTTCTTCCGTTGTGGCCATTTTATGCTTTTTCCTTTCTTTTAGTTGCATCAACCTCTAGGGCAATGTTTATGGTCCAAACTGACGGATGAGGATATGAGGGTACCTATTCCATTCAACCAATGACAACAAACTGAAGGATGGATGTGAAATCTGGGGAATGGTGGAAAGTGGTAAGTATAGAAAAGTTATGGACATGCTACATTAATCTTGTTCTCCCTAGTACTGCCCCTCCTATAACCCCAAGGCCTTAGAGGAGGTCCCATTGGACTAGGGTCAAAAACTAACCTCCCTGATAAGGTGAGAGAACAGGTTTATGGTCAAGATTGATCAATCATCCAGATCACCCCTTATTCCATGTTAGATAGCCCAAAACATTAAGTAAAAGCACGATTGCAAAATGGATATAGTACCTGCCGAATGATGACCCACCTTCCTTCAAGAGGAATAGCGGATGGGGAGAGGTGTCTGATTGGTGCAATGGTGAAGGAATATGGAATATCATCATGTACTGAGCCAATGCAGTGTGCAGTGTTGCTGGCTGGCTGTCCAATGAAGGAATTTTTTCCCTTCCTATGGAATTACTCACTTTTCGGTTGTTAACAGGCATCATTGGACATTCTACATCTTACTGGGACGCAGTGTTGGTCTTTCATCTCTGACGTGTTCTTTTATTGGAATGGCATGGTTCCAGACTATTTTTGACTACAGGAAAACATGGCATTGTTTATATTCACTGCTAGATATATTTGCTTCTAGAATCAAGAATATTGATAACTTGAAAAAAGTTTTGATGTAATTTTTAAGTTGCACTGTAAACGAGTGCATTTTTTGTAGAAGTCCACACCCTCATTGAGTTAGCCACATGGAGGATCAACCTTGTGAACATTGTGGAAATATTTTCTCCTTCTCCCCTTGTATTTGACAGGAGAGAATGATATAAGTGATTGACAATGAGGCTTCTAGTTTGGAATTCCTTTGATTCAAGCATGCATGAACGAGTCAGAACCACATCGAGAACCAGAGCCTCGAGCTTGAGCTAGAGTTAGAGTTGTAGCCAAAGTAAAAGCCATGAGCGTGATTCATTTTTGGTCATCTTCAAACCGACATTAGTTTGCAGTCATCTTATAATTGCCATTTGCGAGCACTTCCAGTTAGAAGAAAACAACAACTTCCAGCTAAATTAGGAAATGTTCTGGGAATTGTTGAGCCTTAGAGCCGAGTTGCAGAGTTGGTGATCAACCTTAAACCACCATTTAGTAGAAGACTTAGGCTTTTGCTAACCATTCGGTTTGTGGTCATCCCAAAACCACCACATTTAGAGAGCACATTCGGCCAATTGCAGCTGTGCTCATCTGTCTACATGGACTCACATACACCCCTTCAGCTTAAGGGGGGGGGGGTATGTTAGACACCTAATTTGTCAAGGTTATGGTGGGGAATGTGAACCGTCACCAGAGTCGAAGAGACCTTGGAAGATGAATCCAATGGTCAGAAATAATGTATTAAATGTTGTATCATATAAATAAATGCAATCCACACTAACTTTCTTTTACTCTGGTTCATGCCCAACATTGAGGAAAATTTTACTATTAAAATTCTGTGGCCTCAGGCTAAAACTGGTATTACCCTGTCTGATTGTGCCATATCTGACTAATTACTAATTCCCAAACAAAATTTCTACGACCAGGCATGAATGTGGAAGTTTCGGCTGTTACTAAATTTAGAAGAGGTCGGCCTGGCTTTATACATCCTTGCATGTATAAATGGTATTTACAAGAAGGAAGATGAGGTTTTATGAGAAAAACAGGCTAGCTGAAATGAAGTGTATATCAAGGCATACCTGGTCAAGGAAAATCAACTAGCATAAAATATTTAGAGAAGAATTACCTCTAAGCTGAAATGAAGAAATACTTCTAATATTGTAGCTGAAATGATGTATATTCCAAGTCAAACCTGGTCAAGGAAATCAATTAGCATAAAATATTTGAAGAAATACTTCTAATGACTTTTTTTAATGGATTATTCTTGTTCCGTGAATTATCATTCATGGTGTTGTCTTGCTTCAATGTCTAGTGTCACTAGCTTTTCAAAGAGAAGTGGCACTATCAGTGTGGATTTATCAAATCCATTAACTTTAGTGAAATTTTGAGTCTGGGAGAGATCTGATCTAAACATTTATGCTAATTTTATGATACTGGGGTTTATCTGTCAAGTTACACATGGATTTGTATGGATTGATGAATCTAATCTCATTACATCTGCATAGGTGGAAAATTTCATGCATCAGCATATTTTGAAATTGTGGATGTCATAGACGTCCTACTTTGTCTTTGTTTCATATCTCGAGAGATAAAGAGGAAGTTAGGGAGTAAGCTGTGCTGAAAATGAACCAAAATGCAGCAGTTATTTTGGCAAACTTGTTGACGTGTCACATGGTGCATGATATGGGAGTAGTTGTAGGTCAAGTGTGTGATCTGCTAGCCAGGGCGAATGTGAGTTAGTGACTCAACCTCACTTGCAATCTGTATCACCTCGGTTTGACTGTTGAATCAAGTTCTATGTACTGGTAACAATGTTCTCCTATTCTAGGGCCATGACTGATAGGGCCTTGAGGGTATGCTTGAATCAAGAGGGTTCTTACGGGGGGATTAATCTTGAGAATGGATTTATATCAGTTCTGGAAATTTTAATGCCAGACATGTTCCCCTGTACTACCTTCATCTTCTGTATAATATCAATCACATGGTGTTTTCATGAAAGATAACATACATCTTGGAACATAAACAATAGAGTGCTTGGTCATTGGCCATTATTGTCAAGTCCTGATAACATAGGTGGAAAAATTTATTAGAATAATGCTATTTTAGTGTTTAATGCTCATTCGGATAAGATTGTCTGTGATCTTATTAAGCAGTTTCTTCTTAGAAACTCGCTGTTTCTATTTCTTAGTAGAAACTTGCTGTTTCTATTTCTGTAAATACATTTGTATTATTTATTGAGCTTCATTGCTCATTGTAAATCAATTCAATTCATTCATTGATTATGGTATCAGAGCTCGGGTATTTTTTTCGAAATAATTTTTCATTGTTTGAAAAATTTTGTTTCATTTCGAAATAGCTCTCTAGGAGTCTGATTTTTTTATTTTTTATTTTTTTACTGGGCGTCATAATTTCTGAGCCGCAGTTTTTCTAAGGGTTTTCATACCAAAGGTGTTCGTTGTTCGTCAATCTTTTGCTACAAGGGTTTCGGATGAATGTGAGTGATTGTGATAAGTGTGTTCTGGTTGTTGATCTACAATGAATAATCTTTAAATCGAGGTCTAGATTGCTTTAGTCCGTTAGTGTTGGGTCGGATTTGGTTTGATTCTGGGTTACAGCGGGTGTGGATTTCTACGTTGCAAGGGGTTTCGTTCTGATTGGCGCAGTAATCGAAGGATTTTTTTGGGTTGGTGCTAAGCTAGCGTGTGAAGCACGTAAAGTTGCGGTATCGTTGTCTCACTCTATCGCTGTCTCATCCCCGAAACCTAGGTCTACATTTCAAGACTTGTTCCGGCGTCGATTGTCATCTCCTCCCAGCGTCGACCGTCGGTGAAAAACACGACGACGCCATCAAACATCTCGGCGGCATCGTGCTCGGCGTCAAGCCGGAAAACATCTCGCGAGTTTATGGTATTTGCAAGGGGCTGAATTCGTGGATTTAGAAGGGCTGAGTTCATCATTTTGCTGGCACCGAGTTTCATCATTTGCTAGGGCTGAAATAATTAGAGCAAAGGAGGACGAATTTGTTTAGTGCGAGGAAGCCGAATCATTAGCCGAATTGCTCCTTTCAGGACTACAACAGATAAGCCGAGTTTCGGGGCCAAAATACATCAAGACGACGACATTAGATGGAGATTTCTGAGTCTGTGTCTTGACAGCCAAAGATGTCTGAATCTGTGTAATTAAGAGACGGAGCGGATCTGCAACGCATTAACAGCAGGGCATTTGGCAGAGGAGCAACAGGTTCCTCAACGAATCTTCTTCTGCGGTTTCGGTGCTCGACCGGACAAAGCTGGTCTCTGGCTTTGCTTCCTTTCTGTCATCGTTGTCCTGCAAGATCATAAACCATTTTGCGTCAAGCTGTTGCCTGTCGTGGCAGTGTTCTCGTAAAGGGGACCGACTCTCGTCAATCCGAAGATCCTAAAACCGGACGTGATAGCACGTGGGCCCATATTCGCTATCCTGGTGGGTCAGGTATTTTTGGGGGACAGTCAATGTAAATTCTGAAAACATAGTTTTTTTGCATACACGTTAGTTTCTGGGCATACAAATATCCTCCAAGTTTCTCCTTGCCTAAGCTTCTTAGAATGATTTGTAGTTCTATTTGCACCAGCACTTGTCAGATTTTGTTCAGATCAGTCGGCATCTGCATTGAAATCCGTGCCGGACTCCTTTGTTGTTTTCTATGTCTTAGGAAACGTGCAGATGGCTTCGCTAACCAATCTGATGTTGGAAGGCAGTCGGCGCTTTAATGGCACCAATTATAACATTTAGAAACAGAGAATGTTGACCATTTTTGAATATAGGCATCTTGACTAGCTCATTTTGGGCAAAGAACTCAGTCTTCGTACAGTTGGTGCCGATCAAGATAAGTTTGATGATCAAAATCGAGAGGCTGTTATACTTCTCAAACTGATTATCAGTTACCACAGATTCCTTTCGGCAAGATCGCTGTCGAAATTTGGCAACATTTGAAGGAATTGCACGAGACATCCGACAAGAGCAGAGCTTTCTTTCTAAAGAATCAGTTGTTCTCCATCATGATGGACGAACGTATGTCTTTACAGGAACATCTTAACAAGATTAAAGACTTTCGAGATCAGCGCGAAGCCATTGGTCGGACCAGGGAGGAAGAAGATATGGTAGTCATCACTTTGAAAAGTCTACCAAAACCTTATGAGCACTTCATAGAAACACTCAACATTACCTCCACTAATGTTGATCTGAAGTTTCCGGAGTTATGCACCAAACTCATGTAGCAAGATCATTGGAAATAATAGTTTGGTAGTGGTGCTTCATCAGCCTCCTCAGAAAATGCTTTCGCTACCAAATATCAGTCCTCTCAGTCCTTTCAGCAGATAGGTTCTTCTCAGCCTTCTGATCCTGCTAAGAAGAAAAATGTGCAGTGGAATTACTGTCATAAGTTCGGCCACAGGAAGAAAGATTGCCGACAGAGAATTGCTTCTGAAAATAAGAAGCATGGAGGGTCTCATCAACAAGTGAATGTTGCAGAACATTTCGAGTAGAAGGAATTTGCCTTTTATGCCTCTATGGCTAAGAGGTTCTTAGATCATGCCCCGTCTTCTGCTTGGTACATTGACTCTGGTGCATCACGTCATTTCTCTCACAGGCGTGACTGGTTTACTAACTTCTCATCTTTCAGTGATTCCGTGGTATTTGGCCGAGGTGAAGAGTACACAGTGGTTGGCAGAGGTACAGTTCAAATCTAGTCTGATGGGCGCACACTCATCTTCTTGAATGTGTACTATGTTCCTGGTATGGAAATTAATCTGTTGTCTGTCAACCAGATTATGAGGAACTCTCCTCAGCTTGATTAGTGTTCAGTGCGCACAAGTGCTCTATTATTGACAAGGAAACTCGTCTTGCGGTTGCTGTTGGCGTAGAGGATCATGGTCTATACAGGCTTCTTGACATTGGTGATTCTCCAGAAGTGGCTCTAGCAGCTCGTGTTTCTCTCGTCAGCACTCTGTGGCATCAGAGATATGGGCATCTAAACATTCAGTATCTCTCTCAGCTATCTCGGGAGGACCTTGTGTTAGGGTTACTTGATATTCAGACTCAGCGGTTGGGAGTGTGTGGCGCCTGTCAAGTTGGCAAGCAACATCGGTCTTCATTCAAGTATGGAGAATCTTCATTCAAGGATGGAGAATCTTGGCGTGCAGTTAATTCATGCTGATATTTGTGGTCCTATGAATACATCTTCAGTTACTGGTTGCAAATATTTTTTGCTTATTGTAGATGATTTTAGTAGAAAGATGTGGGTGTACTTTCTAAAACATAATTCTGATGTATTTAGTATCTTTCAGAAGTATAAGTCCTTAGTTGAAAAAGAGTTTCGCTGTAATATCATAACTCTTAGGACAGATAATGGGGGGGGAATTTTGTTCTTATGCTTTCTCCAACTTCTGTGATATCCATGGCATCAAACGCGAGTTAACTACACCCTATACTCTTTAGCAGACCAGTGTTGTTGAACGTCGCAACCGTACGGTTGTTGAAATGGCTCGTTCCATGTTACAACACAGGGGTGTTCCAAACAAATTTTGGGTTGAAGCAATGTTTACTGTTGTCTATCTTCTTAACCGCTCACCTACTCAGGCTGTTAAGGGGAAGACTCTAGAAGAGGTTTGGTCTGGTCGTAAGCCTAATATCAGTCACCTCAAAGTGTTTGGCTTGGTTGCATATGTTTGGATTCCAGCTGCTAAGCGCTCTAAGTTGGATTCCAAAAGCCAGAAATTCATGATGACAGGGTACAGTGATCACCACAAGGCCTATAGGCTGATAGATTTAGACACAAATCGTCTTGTCTTCAGTCGGGACATAGTATTTGATGAAGACAGAGGGTTCTTTCAGTCCCCTCCTTTTGAGCAGTTTTCTGAGGATCAACCTCCTAGTGTTCTTCTTCCTTTAGGTCCACTTGATGGGAGGGATGATGTAGCATCAGTATTTGATGATGCACTACGTGAGTTCCTTCCGGAAAATAATCCTCCTCTCGCTGCTCCTGTTGTTCCTGAACCTCCTCCATCTACTCCAGATATTGGTACTTCTACTCTTCGGCCTAAATGGTGGGCTAAAACCATTGGTGATCTTCGGGATAATGAGCTTGTTAAAGGTAGAACTTCCAGAAATAAGAGCAAACAACAACCTACAGTAAATTTTGCTCTTATGGCTAACCTACACAATGTTTTTGAGCCTCAAACCTATTCAGAGGCTAAGGGTATACTTGAGTGGGAACAGGCTATGGAAGCTGAATTCTAGAGTCTTCAGAAGAATCACACTTGGACCCTTTCTGATCTTCCTACAGGGAAGAAGCCCATTAGCTGCAAATGGGTGTATAAAGTTAAATACAACGCTGACGAAACCCTAGACAAGTATAAGGCTCGCCTTGTTGCTTGAGGGTTCTCACAGAAGGAAGGCATAGACTATGAGGAGACCTTTGCTCCTATAGGCAAGATGAGTATCATACGGCTCGTCCTTGCCTTAGCAGCTTAGTTCAGTTGGAAAGTCCATCAGATGGATGTAAAGAGTGCTTTTCTGAATGGTGACTCACAGGATGAAGTCTACATGACGCAGCCTCTAGGATTCAAGGTTGCCGGTCAAGAACAGAAAGTCTGTAGGTTAGTCAAAGCACTCTATGGTCTGAAACAAGCCCCTCGGGCTTCACACATGAAAAATGATAAGTACCTAACAGATCATGGCTTTCAGCGGAGTCCATCTGATGCAAACCTGTATATCAAACATACTGGTGATGATATTCTGTTTGTGGTTGTCTATGTGGATGACCTTATCATTACTGGCAGTTCAACACCTTTGATCCATGGGATCAAACAGGATTTGTGCAACACTTTTGATATGACAGATTTGGGACTTCTTCATTACTGTTTGGGGGTTGAAGTCTGGTAGACTGAGAACAACATCTTTCTCTCTCAATCCAAGTATGCCAGAAGTCTTGTGGACAGGTTCAGAATGCAAGATTGCAAACTTGCCACGACTCCTATGGAACCAGAGCTCAAACTTTCAGCTCAGTCATCCTCACCACTTGTGGATGAATCTTTATTCAGGCAATTAGTGGGCAACACCATCTACCTTACTACCACTAGACCTGATATCAGTTTTGCAGTGAGTTACATTTCACGCTTCATGTCAGTTCCTAAGACTGATCATTGGATAGCAGCGAAGTGTGTGCTTCGTTATGTGAGTGGCACTCTTGATTATGGACTTCTGTACACTCGGAGTTCAGATCCTACACTCAGTGGTTATACAGATTCCCACTGGGCAAGTCGGTTGATGACCGTAAATCAACAGTTGGGTATGTGTTTAGTCTTGGGATCCGGTGCTGTCACATGGTCTAGTAAGAAGCAACATGCAGTGGCTCTCTCCTCGACAGAAGCAGAGTATCGGGGAGCAATTAAGGCATCTCGTGAGGCAGTTTGGCTTCGACTTATGCTTGCAGATATGCATGTTTCCCAGGCAGGTCCTACTCCCTTGTTCTGTGATAATTAGGTAGTGCTGAAACTCGCCAAGAATCCAGTCTTCAATGAACGAACAAAGCATGTGGAAACCCATTGTCACTACATTCGACAGCTTGTTGAAGATGGATCCATTCAATTGTTGTATGTTCCCACAACGGAGCAGCCAACAGACATTTTCACCAAGCCCCTTGGTCCTGATAAGTTTGTAAAAATCAGAGGGTCTATAGGTGTTGTAAATAGATTGAACATTAAGGGAGGGTATTAGAAAAATGCTATCTTAGTGTTTAATGCTCATTCGGATAAGATCGTCTGTGATCTTATTCAGCAGTTTCGTTTTAGAAACTTGCTATTTCTATTTATTAGTAGAAACTTGTTGTTTTTATTTCTGTAAATACATTTGTATTATTTATTGAGCTTCATTGCTCATTGTAAATCAATTCAATTCATTCATTGATTAAAATTCATGCATTTCCTGATTTTGAAATTGTGGATGTCCCACTTTGTCTTTGTTTCAGATCCGGGGAAATAAGGAGGAAGTTAGGAAGAAAGTTGGGATGAATGTTGTGCTTAAAATAAGCGAAAATGCAGTAGTTACAGGTCATGCAGCAAGTACTTTGTCTAACTCATTGACCTGGTCCATGAATTGTGAGTAGTTGTAGGCAGTGTTGTTAAAATCGCGATAATTTCCCTACGCCGATATTATCGCGAATATTATTCGATATTATCGCCGGTTTTTTTTACCTGATCTTTTGGAAATAATCGCGATTTTTTCAAAAAATCGCGATTATTTCCGATTTTATCGCGGGCAATCGAGGCAGTGCGGTTTTATAAGGGATGCTAAATGTTCGAAATGCAATTTTTTTTGAAAGAAACAAATAATTTTTGAGTGGGGCAGCTTAATGATCAAGTCTAGGCCCTAGTATTGATATGCTATTCATGGTAATGTTAAAAATTTAAGTAAAAGTGACATTCTCCTTGATCTTCATTTTCATCCTATTACTTAAATTTTTAACATTACCATGAAATGACTCAGGATGTTTGAGAGTGGTTTCTGGCCTCATTGGATTTCATATGGAGAAAGTAGAATTTTAGATATCATTCAAAATCTAGCAGACTTATCAGTTTCTCAGAATTTCAGGATTGGGACACCACCTGCCCGGGCTACCCCTGCCACCAATAGAGGACGTGGTCTACCTCCTATAGCTCCTACTTCTAGTTCTTCAGCTTCTAGAGCACAACAGACTCCACTGCCAACTCCACCAGCACCAACATCTACATCTAGAGGGAATGGGAACGCTGTGGCATTTTCTCGCAAGAGGGGCAGAGGAAATCAATAGGATTAGACTTTAGTTGTTTTCTTCATTTTATTGTATATGACATTATGACATGATGAGATACATTATTATATTTTTTGTTGATATTTTGAGGCTGAGTTGGGACTCAGGAATCAAGAATTACTATTCAGGACATGATTCAATGTTATGTGTGATTTTACCACTAGAAATGATATTAAACATTGTATATATTAGTTCTTTTATCATATTTATGTGTCAATGTATTTATTTTATGTTGTAGATGGTTTAGATATTAAAAAAATTGAAAAAAAATGAAAAAAAATGAATATTTTTGTACCAAACGATTTTTCCCGACTATTTCCGATTATTTCCTGATAATTCGGATTTTTTCCTCATGCCGATATTATCCCGATGACGATTAATGCAACATTGGTCGTAGGTGAAGTGTTTGACCTGCTATCCAAGTCAAATGTGAGATGATGAGTCAAGCTTGCTGGCAATTTGAATCACCCCAGTTTGGCTGCTGAATCAAGTTTTGCCTGCTGGTAACACTGTTCTACTATTCTATGGCCATGATTGACTGGGGTATGAGGGAACATTTGAATGAAGAGTGTTCTTGTGGAGGGTTAATCTTGAGAATGGATTTGTATCAGTTCTGTAAATTTTAGTACCAGATATGTTCCACTGTGCTACCTCCATTTTATTTATAATTTCAATCACACAATGCTTTTCACAAAAGAGAACATACAATCTGGAGCACAAACAATAGAGTGTTTGGGCATTGTCCTTCACTGTCAAGTCCTGAATTTATTTTCTTTCATTTTAGAACTTTTGACTTTTAGCTGCTGCCTATTTCAGGTAGCACACAAGTAGCTAGAAAAGTGTCAAAAATATCCAGATAAATTGTCTCAGCATTATAAATCAATCCAGAAGAAATTGGATGCGGTTAATGAAAATCATTATTATTTTCTTTTCAGTTATGAAGGAATAAAATATCAGAGGAAGCTTGCTATGGTGGTGGAGTTATCTTGGAAATAGTGAGCCACTTTCTAGTATATACGGGTGCTGCCCACAGGCTTTTGCTGACTGAATCATAATTTGTAATATGTTATAACTGTCAACTATTTTTTTTTTCAAGTGTTTCCCTTTTCTTTCATAATGTTTAAAACTACACCTCCTATTGATTTATTATAGGATCTAAGATTATTATTGTTTAATGACAAGCTTTCAAATTATGTCTGGAAATTCTAAATTTGCTGTCTGTTGAAATTTCCCATTGTTTGTGGCTGTAGTTTCCCCTACTTATTCTTACAGCAATGGAATGGAAGTCAAAGGCTTGACTGAGTGATAATTTTACAAGGCGATTACTTCCAATTTCAACTTGTTCTTTAGATTGAAGCCTAGTCTTCTGGAGAGAGCAAAACATGTACTCTTTTTCAATGGCCTGGTGAGTGACAACCAATTTTATATCTTAATTGTTTCTTATTAAATGGAAGAAAGGATGATACTTTTGCAATAAAAGTTTCTTAATGTTTTCTGTTCATGTTTTTCTACAATTCACAGGTGGAACCCAGATGAAATTCGCCATGAAGGTGTGATTTCTGATAACTCTTTTTTGCGCTGCCTTGAAAGCAACATATGTTAGTGATAAAAGCAGCTGGTAAAGGTAAATATGCCCAGTTTAATCTCTACATATACTGAATTAAGGTCAACCCACCCTTAGATTGATGGGTTCAACTTTGCTGTTATGCCTTTCAAAGATTGTAAAGATTGTCTTGGTAAGCTTAGTGGTTATGTAAAATTATTGTATACTAACACAATTCATCGGTGAAGGAACTCTTAATAGAACATCATAACCTGTCAGCAAATTATATTATAAAAGGAGATTATATAATGCTGATCTAAGACAGCACTCCGTCTTCTGGATCCATATCTGCATCCAGATCCAGAGAGGTTCCATGCGACTTAGCTTAATATATATGCAACCTTCAGGCATGCTATTCTATACTTATGTGGTAATTGCTACATTTGCTAATATTCTCTTTACTGGTTACAAACTTACAGCTCAGATACTCCATGTTTATTTATTATAACTGGTGCCTATGGAGGTTTACTTGAAGAGTTTGTACAAACTTCAAATCTGTCCTAAACTACTGGAAGAGGTAAGCTTATATCTCCTTTTTGGTCTTTGGAGTACCAGAGTTCAATTATCCCTCTGCCCAGAGAAATTTAGATTTGTGAAGTCTACAAATTTTTATACCCAATTTGACCTCCATAAATATTTTGGTCAGAATACAAATGACATAATACTTTTGGAAGGTATGCCTTATTCCCAGGGTTTTTCTAGTTCCTTCTATATTGTGCACTCTTTACTTGCTGCTCAAAGGACTCTGAGGGTCGTCACTAATAATGTTGGACTGTATTCCCTTGTGTTGTCTGAGTTTCTTCCTGCTTCATTCAATGCTATATTTATAGAAGAGAAGGTATATATTATTGTTCCCTTGGTTGCATGAGCAGTTGAGAATTCATCCTTGGCTGTGCCATTGCAAAGCTATGTTTGTATGTTATAATTTTAGTGTTGGCTGGCTACATTTCTTTTTCATTTTACTCCAATAAAAAACTTAAAAGCCGCCAATTCTATTCAAGTAGGAAAAAAATCACACTTATAATATGCTGTTGCATTTGCAGATCAAAAGAGGGACATTTTTATTGCCTCCTATCATCTACAAAATCCTAGAAAAAGATCTTTTATTTAAGGTACATAAATATGCAGGTTTACGATGACAGGCAAAAAATCCCAACAGGCTTTAACTTGGGTCTATACATTCTAAAAACAAATGTATCCATAGAATCATCTCATAATTGGTAGAAAGCATTTAAAAAACAAAAAGCATAAATTTTGTGCCTCTAGGGGGCCAATGAAACCTCCAACAATCTTTAGTTCATATCCAAATCAACTCCAAAGTATAAGTGGATTTGAAAAATGATCTTCGCAAAATTCCAACAACTTACCACTAGACCATAGGCCATTACATTCTATATAATGGAGCAAATTTCTTTTGAAGAGGACACAACTATGCTTTTTATGAAGAATAAAAGGCCATAAAACCCTTTTATTTGTGGGAAAAGGTTGGGGAGAGTGTTCCAACAGTGCTATAGTCTTCTTGTTATAAGGGTCTTCAAGAAATTTTTATTCCAAGTTGGAGATCCTTTTAATATGAGCAGATATTTTGATGTATTTTTTGCATATTTTTAATGAATCAAAAGCTCATCAGAAGCAGACCTGGAGATGTAGTCCAAGAGGGGTGAACTCTATTAACGATGTGCTATTATTGTTTTTCACATTGCTGTTTATTTTGCAATTTCACCCTTTAAATGCTTATTAAACCTTATTAAATTCATTTAATTAATAAAGTTACATACAAAGATAATTTAAGCATTTAATTTTGGATGAAGTTTTGGTATCAAAGCAGGTTGGATTAAGGATCTGCAAAGTGTTGAATGGTAATCAGGTCTATTCTCTAGTGTAGAGAAGGTTCACTTGAAGAGTTTAATCTCTAGATTGGTACAAGACAAACATTTCCATGACAAGTAATGGAATGTGAAGGGGGAAAAGGCCTCACCAAGTCTGAAAGGCCATTTTGGCAAGTCTTTCTTGACATGAAAGTGATGGAAGAAGAGCTGTAGAAAGAATGGAGAAAAAACGGAGAAGGCCCTATTCAAGTTAAAGATTGGCTCAAATTCCTCCTCATGTTTCTTTTCCACCTCCATCTCCATCTCAAAAAGAGCAACCAAAGAAGATTGATTCTGAATTATCTTTGTTGAAATTAGATGTGGAATTCAATTTGCCGATGTATAATTGTGAACTTGATGCAAAGAAGTAAGATAATTGGATCAAGCAAATTGAAGTCTACTGTACGGCTTAAAGAATTGCGGATGAAGCATTAATGGATTGGAAAAATATAAGACAAGGTAGAGGACAAAACGTGCAAGATTATACTCAAGAGTTCCGAAAGAGTGCATTAACACTGAACATTTTTTTTATACGCTCCTTTGAAGTATATTGGTGGGTTGCATAGCTATTTGAGACATGCTATTCTTATGTTCAACCCAATTAATCTTGATGAAGTTTGTGTCCACACTATTGACATCGAGTCAAGTGGAAAGAATGTCCTTGAAATCTCTTCAAAGAAACCAATTTAGCCAATTACAAACCAGAACAATGAAAAGGATAAGTCAAAAGAATAGTTACAATGAAAAAAGGAGGTGAGAAGCTATGAGGTGATGATCCCAAGTGTTGGAAGCTTTATTCAAAACTAAGGTCAAAGTGGTTAAAAAATAAGAAGGGTAATAAGAAGACCAGTGCTACGTGCCAACATAAGATACAAGGTATATCTTATGTAGTTAGTTTTAGCTATAACACTCATTCTTCAAAATCCAAAACTATGCACGATGAAAAAAAATTTGCTATTTCATATTAGAGTCATTTCAAAACATAAAAAGTTTCGTACACTCTTTGATAATGGGTCACAAGCTAATCTTATCATTCAAGATTTTGCTAAAATATTTGGACTTGAAACTAAGCGCTCATCCAAAACCTTATCCTTTAGGATGGTTATGCGAAAATGCTAAGTTATAGGTGTCTAAATAATGAAAACTTAGATTTGCAATTATGTCCAATTTCATCAATGAGGTAGAGTTAGATGTCGTACCACTTGATATTTGTGGGATTGTTTTGGGAAGTCCATATTTATATAATATGAAAGCTTTCTTTAGGGAGGAGGACAAGTATCATGTTATAAAATATGGGATTCAGTAATCATGAGATCCCATTGAATGAAGGTGAATTTGTCTGTTGTTCCCTCACGCAGATGAAAAGGCTGGTAAATGTTAGAAAAATTGTACTCATGATTGTAAAAGCTAATGATGATGTTAGATTTAATGCTTTAAGTTGATGTGATCCTAAACATAAAGATGAACTAGGTAAGATTGTTTCTAATTATGGTGAAGTGTCTCAAGATCCTAAGGGATTACTTCCCAAGAGATATATACAACATGATATCCAATGGCAACATTATGCTCCTCTTCTTAACATTGATATGTATAGGTTTCCAATGAGTAAATCAATAAGCAAGTCGAAGATTTGCTTGAGAAAGGAATCATCCAACTAAGTACTTTTCCATGTAGATTGCCCATTGTACCCGTACTAAACAAAGATTGTATGTGGAGGACAAGTGTGGTTTTTTAGGAATTGAACAAGGTCATGGTGAAGAATCCTTACATCAAATCATAATTTTTGAAGTTTATATTTGAAAAATTGCTTTTAAAACAAGACAAGGTCTATTTGAATGGCTAGTCATGTCCTTTGCGCTTTGTAATGCTCCCACTACTTTCATGAGAGTTATGAATGGTGTATTTAGGCCATTCATAGACGATTTTGTGGTAGACTATTTTAGATAACATCTTGATTTCAAGTCAAAATTGGGAAGATCATGTAATGCATGTTAGGAAAGCCTTGGATGATGTGAAAAAAGAGAGAGTGTGTTTAAAGATGTCAAAATGTGAATATAGTAAAACATTTTTAGTTTATTTAGACTATATTGTAGGAAGTGGTGAATTGAAAATTGATTCCCCTAAAATTTAAGACATGATGAAATGGATTAAGATTAATAATGTAAGAGAAGTTAGGAGCTTCTTAGGAGTAGTTCTGTATTGAAGGAAGTTAATTAGTAACTTTTCATTTATTACATCTCCTTTACATGCTTTGATAAGTATTAAATATGCCTTTCAATGGGGAGGTGAACAACAAAATGTCTTCAAAAATTTGAAAGAGAAGATCAATACAACCCCAGTTTTGGCATTGCTAGATTTACAACCATTCAATATTGAAATTGGTGCAAATGGTTACGTGATGATGTACTATGAACACAACAAAGAAACCAATTTGTTACCATTTTGAGACTTTCTACCTTTGACAAAGAATTGTATGTTTTGGTTCAAAGTGTGAAAAAGATGGGCAAAGAGACAATCATCCATACATTTCATAAAATTTTACAGTATCTTCAATCACAATCCAAGTTACAACAATTACATAATTTTTGGTGGGTGGAATTCTTGCAACAATTCCATTTGGTCGTTAGGTATAAGAAATGTATACAAAACAAAGTTGTTGATATCTTGTAAAGACTTTCGATTATTGCATTCATTTTTTTACAGCATAGTTCTGTAGTTCATGAAATTTATATCAAACAATATGCTAGAGATGAAAATTTCAAGGATGTATAGAAACATTAATCCAAGGTACTCAAGTAGACGAATTGAATTGTTGTTATTTCCCTTAGATGAATGAAAGTGTGTCCAAATATGTAAAATGATGTGTCATGTGTGATACTAACAAGCCAAGTAACAAAAAAATTGGTTTGTACATGCCACTTTCTGTACCTTCTCGTCAATGGGAAAGTGTGTTTGAGGATTTTGTAGGGGATTTCCCTGTCTCTTGAAAAGACCGTGATTACTTGTATGTGGTAGTGGATATATTTAGCAAAATGTGCCTTGATGCGCTGTAAGAAATAGGTGACAGTAGCAAAGACTGCACATATGTCCTCTTAGAATATTTGGGTTCATTTTGGTTTTGCTTACATCCATTGTATCTCATCGAGACTCTCACTTCCCTGGGAAGTTTTGATCAACTTTATTTGGGTTAATGGACACCGAGCTTTAGAAAAACATTGTTTTTAATCCATAGATTGATGAACAAGCATAAGTGGTCATCAAGACAACGATACATTTTTTATGAGGGGTATTGTAGCAAAATACCAAGCTTTGGGATGAACAATTGCATTATGTACAACATGCATATAATCGTGCCACACATTCTTCAATATAGAGGTCTTTTTTCTCGTTTTGAGACGTGTTTTGGATATTTTCCCAAGTCTCCGTTGGACTTTACTTTTGGATAAGATTTAGTGGTGCTTGGACATAACTATGCATATAAAACCGCAAAATTCACTTAGAATATCCAATGGGTTCATCAAGCTATACAAGAACAATCAGGAAAGAGTCAAGCCAAGTATAAGGCTAAGCATGACAAGCATCAGGTTGATTATCATTTTCAAGTAGGTGATCAAGTTTGGCTATTTACTAGCAAAGTACATCTTAAATATAAAGGTAAACAACCCAAACCAATCAAGTATGGTCTATTTATAATTTTGGAAAAGATTGGTGGCAATGTTTTCTTGTTAAATTTACCTCCATATATGTAGCTATATTGAGTGGTGAATGTTGAAAACTTGAAACTATATGAGCCTCTTATGATTATGGATGAAGCTGAAAATGTTCAAGTTCGTTTAGTTGATGATTTTTCTCCTAAATACCTTGATAAGTTGTAGGAAAATGTTATTCTTGACAAAAGGATTAGGAGTTCGCGAAGAGGTGATATGTAATATTTTTGTATGGGTCTAAAAGGAATACATCTAGGTAGAGTGTGATGGATGGAAATTGGAAAAGTGAGGGAGTTGTACCCTCACTTGCCAAATTAAAATGGAATTTTTAGTGGTATGAAAAATTTTAGTGTGGAGGATTGATCAAGGAGGATTTTGACAACTGATCGATATTATTGGTCTCAAATGTTGATGAAAAGGTCTCTACATTGAAGAGCTTGTCAAGAGGTTTGCAATGCAATTTGAACGGGGGGCTCAAATCAATATTGTATGCAGAAATTATGGCTTTGGGAAGTTGAAGGCAAAATAGGGGTGGTATTGACACGTGGCATACTCTAGGCTAACATGTCATGATAAACGCTGACATGTGGCATGGTGATGGGTTGACATACGGACCAATTAACAACTAACACATGGATAAATTGAAATTCCCAAAGGATTTGAAAATATAATATTTTACCATCCAAACCATTAAATATTTTGGAACTTTGTGCTTGATATGGATTGACATCAACAAAGTCAAACTTGGTTCACTTGTACTTTTTTTCTTTTTGTGCTACTCATGTATGTTATGTGTTTAACCATGATACTTTTTATGGTATTAAAAATCCCATATTTTATGCCATGCCATGTAAAAAGGTAAGAGGATAAATTATTGGATTTGAATCATGATCTCCTCCGCAAAAGTTCAACAACTTACCACTAGACCATAGGCAATTACATTAATTTATATATTGGACAAATTTAGTTTGAAGAGGACACAACAATGTTTTTTAGTAAGATAAAGGCCATAATGCCTTTTTATTTGTAGGAATAATTCAAGGAGAGTGTTCCAATAGTGTTATAGTCTTCCTAGAAGTGCCTTAAAGGTATTTTTATTGTAGGTTGGAGATTCTTTTGATGTAAGAAGACATATTGATGTATTTTTTTGGTCTTTTTAATGTATCAGATGCTTACTTGAAATAGACATAGATGCATTAAAATCAAATATCATGATTATGAAAGACATAAAAGCCACGCTGAAATGTAAAAGTGGTGATGCAACATCACTCTTTTTTTGTATATAAAAGTTTATTTTATTTTATTTAGGGTTAAAATTCAAACATTTTTCAACAATGGTATTAAAGACCAAATATCATGACTACAAAAGGACATGAAAAAACATGTTGAAATGCAAAATGTTAAAATTCAAACATTTTTCAACAATGACATTAGAAAACCAAACATCATGACATGAGAAATACTAAAACTTAGCATTTAAAGTTTTTCTACCTTTCTATCCCTTTTCTGTTTTTTTTTGTCAATCAAGATGTTTTCATTAGATTATCAAAAAGACGTAGAGTACAAAATTCATCTCAACAGGCCCCTTTCCCTCATTCCGACTAGACTTGTTGAGATTGGGACCTAAAGGAAAACATGGACAAACAATGACATTCTTTATTTCCAATGGGTCTATTAGCCTTGGCATACATAGACAAAATATAAGAGAACCTTGAATAGGAGGCAACATATTAAGGAGGTGGGTTGGGAGGAATGATAGGAGGAGCAACAAAGTAGCCCATGTGTTCATGCATGTGAAATTCAATATGCTCCACCCTCGCTTCCAAGCTGCGGAGGTGGTCGTTGGTGCGTCGATGCTGGCGTCGAAGACTGTCCAGCTGTTCCAGAATTTTGTTTTGACTATACTGGCTATTGTTGATGTAAGCTACCAACTCGTTACGATCCTCATATCTATGCTCCCTCAAAATGTCAATGTTCACCTGGATGTTGCGCCGCCGAGCCGCAATGGACTCGAGGGTCGCTGGAGCAATCACATGGCTTGGGAACGGGTTGGAGAGATAACAGATGCCTCCTTTGTTTCCTGATTGTCAGATGTGTCTGCAAGCGAATGATTGCCCGGGTTCGGCTGCTCAACATGGCGGTGATTGCCTCCCCCCGGTGAGGGTGTCCCCTTTGACGCGGCATGATGTCGAGCCAAGGCTACCAGAGGAAGGGAGAGGTTGGAAAACAAGTACCACAAGAATCGTGTATGACCCAATATTCAAACTTGCAAAAACACCGCTGCCGAGATATATAACACCATGCAATACAACCACACACAAGAATCTTGGTGGATGACACGAGATTGCAGTCCCAGGGCGTGCCTAAGCATGGGGCTTTCCTCCACACTTAAAACTGGCCGATAAAAACACCCCAACCCTTGGACACAAAGAATTCCCACCACCTGTCTGACACCGTGCTCGTAGACTTGCCTTTGTGGTTGCTGAGGGGAGCAGTGCGACTATGGACTGTTGATTTGGGGTAGCATTGGATGTGCTCTTAGCCTCAAATTTTGCAGGGAGGCTTGGGCACAGGTATTCCAAAGAACCCATAAAGCGTTTTCGGAAATTCCACCCAGAAATGATTTTATTAAAATAATTAATATTTTTAATGGGGTTGCTAAGTCTAAAGTTAGGAAAATTAAAATGTTAATGGGTATTAATCTAATCAGGGGTGAAACTTCTAGGGATCAAGTCAAAACGATCTGAGCCTTTGAATAAGATGTAATCTAGGCCGTTGGTTGTCCAACAGAAAGACATAAGAAGGGGCTTGAGGGTCATTTGGAAGACAGAGAGAGATTGAGAAAATCAATTTTCTGAAGTGAGAAGTTCTCAAGAGGAAAATCGATTGAGGACATCTTGTAGCAGAGAGGCAGTGAAAATCCGGAGAGTACAAGGCAGAGAGAGGACAGACAAACGTCCAGAGGAAGGCTGACGCTGACACATGTAGTGCTGATGCAGAGGCAACTCAGTCCTTGAAGGGAAGTCGAAGTTTAGTTGCCGGAAGCTAGGGTGTGAGTTTGGGAGGCAGAAAGTTGATTTCTCAGCCAATAGAGGACCCAGAGGAGAGGTAGCGTAATACCCAGGAGGGGTGACGTAGTTCTGCGCAGAGGCCACGCAGAGGGTGACATAGAGCCTCCAGAGCAAAAGGATCAGTCACTGATTCTCCAGTGACAGGGTGAGATCATTTCACCACTTTTGTGCAATGTTCTCTCTATATCTGATTGCTAGTTGAGCATCCTAGAATTGTACTACGAATTTTTTCCTACATAATAAACCCTCATAGCTGCTGCACCGATTTCGCCGCATTGGGTTTTTCCGGGGACGTTTTGTCCAAAAATAACCATGTCCCGTGTGCTGTATTTTTGTTTCTTGCTCAGTGTTTTGTTTCCGCATATATGTAAATTAAGTGAAGGCTGCAAATGTATTTGCTTCGATATTTACTGTAGAACATAGTAAATAACTTGCATGCTTTAAATAAGTAGGAGAAGTAACATCAGTTTGCTGCAGTAGGGATTCCGACTTAGGAATTCTCACATGGTATCAAAGCTAGTGCAGGTGAGACAAGAAGAGAAAAACCAGAAATGCTAGTGCAGGTGAGACAAGAAGAGCAAAACCAGAAACCCCAGCGCCGGGCATAAGGGGAAATCGAAAAGCTGCAGGAGGCAACAAGTTGAAACCCTAGAGAGTTTGAGTAGTTCTAGCTAGAGGGTCAAAAATTCGAGGTAGTCTCTCTCCGAGTGAGTTAACGGAGAGAAAGAGCTTCCAGTTTGAATTTTGCCGCGACAGAGGGAGCAACGCTGAGCCTCAGCGTGAGGAGCAGTTGGTGGACATAGATTTTTCAGTATGCAACTTTGTCGGGTTCAGCATTGAAGGAGCAACAACTTACCAGCTCCATCAGGGAGTGCGTAAGTCAACCTAGGAGCTACGCAGTAGGGAGAAAGAGGGAGTTGTTCCACAATTTTCGGAGGAGATGACAACCAATGGCTTTAGGAAACATGACAGGTTGGACGGGGCTTCCAACTTATGCCATCTGGAAGGCTAGGATGACTTTCCTTCTAGATGAGCATGCCCTCAAGATGTATGTTGATAATGTGGTAGTTGTCCCAGTGGATGCAGATCCGCTGAAGAAGTACAGAGCTGAGATGGCTAAGGCAAAGATGATGATCCTAGATGGAGTTAAGGATCATGTGGTGTGCCATGTTGCAAGCAAAGGGACCGCTAAGGAGATGTGGGATGCCTTGGCCACATTGTATCAGAGATCTTCCGAGTAGCAGAAGATGTACTTAGAGAAGAAGTTGAGATCTTCTCAGATGCAGAAGGGAGAACGTGTGGATCCGTTCCTCACAAAACTGAAGGAGACTCGCGATGAGCTATCAGTTGCGGGACATACACCTCAAGACTTGGAGTTAGTAAAACTGACTCTAAATTCTGTCTCAGATGATTGGCAGCTCTGGATAATGCAGAAGGGAGAACGTGTGGATCCATTCCTTACGAAACTGAAGGAGACTCGTGATGAGCTATCAGCTGCAGGACATACACCTCAAGACTTGGAGTTAGTAAAACTGGCTCTAAATTCTGTCTCGGATGATTGACAGCTCTTTGTCCAGAGTATCTTGTGCAGAGCAACATTGCCAAATTGGGACAAGATGTGGGTAGCTCCTAAACAAGAAGAGCTGAGGAGAGACTTGCTCAAGGTCAAACTTGAAGGGAGCAACAACAGTAGTGGGTCGAAGCCCAAAGTGGAGGAAGAGGATAACGCAACCCTTGCATCGCAGGGACAACAGGGACAACAGAGACGAAAGGAGGACGTCTCCAAGGTGAAGTGCTTCAGATGTGGCGAGATGGGCCACTATGCATCTTGGTGTCCTTTGAAGAAAAAGGACAAGGATGAGAAGCATGATCCCAAGGTTGCAGCCGCGAAGATTGACGAGGAGGAGTTCGCCATGAAAGCAGAGATACCTCTAGGAGGGAGGTGGGTTGATATAGAGCTGTAGTCAGGAGGAGTGCAAATGAGCAAGATCCTTGAGGAGCCCACCTCTTGGATCATTGCCTTGCTACGAGAGCCCATGATCAGTAGTTGTGGGATGGTGGAGTTTCAGTTGGTGCCATGGAGTGTTGGTGCATCAGATGCAGTGGCTAGAAGAGCCAGAGACAACAATGCAGGGAGGCACAATGCAGAGCTTTAGCTACGCAGTGGCTTCAGAGGTAGCAAGGGACTAGCAACCATCAGGATTTCACCACCGAGGAGTCTCCACTGGATACTTGTCCAGTTTTTGGGTGTTTTCAGTTGCTTCTCTCAGCAATTGAGTTGCAGTATGGAAGCAATGTTAGTAGTGGCAGTGATAACAACATAACATATGCAACATTTGAGAGAGAGATGCAGTGTTGGGTAACAGGACCAACAACAACACGAATGCAAAGGGAGCTGCAGTACATATGTAACATTGATAGTGGTAGTGTCAAAGGCAACAATATAGTAGCAACAACAATGCAGTGGTTGGTGGATAGCATGTCAGACATCAGCAATGCAAAGACGATGCTTCAGAGCCAGAGTAATATGCAGAGAGACAGTTTATTGCTAGAGGCCATCC
>APFE031498843.1:7798-37998 GCA_000404065.3 Pinus taeda
TCTATAAATACTACTAAGCTAAAAAGATCTATGAAACAAAATCCTACTAAATTGGTATCAGTAAATGCGGTCTATCTCCCAGGGGCGATCTGGAAGTCGGCGAAGTGAGTCATGCCTCAGGTTGTTTGCCCTTAAACCAAAGCTGGCTTGTGGCAAGCATTGGTTCTACTTCTGGCGGTTTGTTGAGGCGCAAACTGAATTGGGCGACGAAGGTGGCATCCTGAATGTCAGGTATAATATACCCGACAGCATCTGTTAGGCACTTCAAGGTGGCTCTTTGGCTGTATGGCTCGATTAAGAAGAACGAATAAGCATCCCATGTAAAACTGTTGATTCCAGCGATCAATCTTGCGTTTTTCTCCAGCTACGGATAGCATGATTGCTCGAACATATTTGCCACTTTTAATTGACCTGGAGTGCATTGGGAAATTATATTAGATAAATAAAATGTATCATTTACTAATTCAACCAAGTTTCCACTGATTGTTTTGCATCTGGAAATTGCTCTTTCTGCCTTCATTAGTTGCGATTTCCATTCTGTGAATAATATCTCTTTGTGCGATTCCAGAATTCTCGATAGATTAGTTGCCTGACCTATATCGGAATCCTGCCATTCTATAAAAATTTTCAGTGTTTCTTCGGCCTGATCGAAATCGGT
The DNA here is from genome assembly GCA_000404065.3 of Pinus taeda. Classification (NCBI taxonomy): domain Eukaryota; kingdom Viridiplantae; phylum Streptophyta; class Pinopsida; order Pinales; family Pinaceae; genus Pinus; species Pinus taeda. The sequence continues at coordinate 8,457 of APFE031498843.1, forward strand.
CCTTGCTTTTTCCACCTTTTCGCTTATGGATGCTACCAACTCGCACAATGATTCTGCTTATGTAATCTGTTGACATAGTAGCTTAACCTGATTAATCAATGCCTTATTTAACTGGAGCGCTTCTGCTTTGAATTCATCTATCTGAGGGAGCTTTTTCATTTGCTCAATTTGAGTGGTCAATTGAGCGATTTGCTCATCTTTTGCTTTCATTGTTCCCTCAGTTGATATTCTTAACTGCTCCAGTGTCGCCGATAGCTCCTTTTGCCTTTGGATTGTGCCTTCATCAATTCTATTCTTTTGCTCTTGTAATTGCTTGGTCAGCTGATTATTGTTCTGTTGCTGCACTAACAATTCTTTCTCCGCCTACTCTGCCTTCTGCCGAACTTCTGATAGTCTTGCCTGTGGCGAAGAGATGTCTTGGTCCTTGGTCTTTAATAAACTGCTTACCTCCGATGCTTTATCAATGGTTGCCGCTGAATATGCTCCAGTGAATTGTGATAGCTTGGTTAAGTCATCGGAGGGGTCAAATTCCTCTTTGCATACAACATTGCCCGTTACTGTTAATTCAGGGAATTGGGAAGGTTGATCAACTCTTTTCCTCTTCCTTTGTCTCTTTACAACAGCTTTATGCTTAGGGCTATAAAATACATCTAAAGGGGGAATCTCTTCAATTTGCAAAACGATCTCTCCTGTTGGATCTTTAGGAATTATCTCTGGTTCTTTTGTTTTGGGTAGGCCGCTGGTTTCGCCCGAAACCGGTTTCGATGTCGCTTCCTGTGTATCACCTTCTTTAGAAACCTCATCATCTTTCGAGCACTCTAGGTTATCGATAATTGTACTAAATTTCTTCCATTACTGGAGCAAATTTGGATCAACTAATATATCATTATTATTCTTAGAGCTGCTCTCTTCTTGGGTCTTCGCTTGGGTTTCTTCTTGTCGCTGCACATTTTCCTCGGTCACCTCCTACCTCTGGCTATGCACTTCCTCCTGCTGCTTTGATGTAGTAGGAGGTGGCGTATTATCTCGCTGCTCAGACTCGCTTGACCTGGTTGTCGTCGGAACAGTCACTAACAGGTCTAGAGGTAGAGTTTGCAACCTCTGTTCTCTAATTCTGTTAAATTCGACTATCCCTTTATCACTATACACATTTATGGCAAGCGACTTGACTTGATACTACGATTCAGCCGATGCAAACAAATCTTCGAGCTTGTCTTCTTTGTGCTCGACCTTGGCAAATTTGGCTTGGTCAAGCGCATTGTAAGCGATCTTCGTTGGATCATACTGCCTGCTTAGCAGAGTAGCCAGAGTAAGCAAATTCATTTTCCCAGCTTCCTTCTCTGCATGCTTGATGTCATGCAGGGTATAAATTCCAATTCATAATGGAAAAGAGGGCCAAACATGTTTTTTAGCTCTTTTCAGGGTCTGAGTAACCCCTTCAGCATTGATTTGATAAGCTACTTACCTAGCAAGTAGCTTATCGGGGATGTAAAGTGGTAGAACATGTGGCCTAGCCTGACTGCCAAAAACTCTGATGTAGGTGAATTTCTCCTCCCCAAACCAACTTGCTACTGCAGTCAAATCTACCCCTGCTTGCTCAGAAATCTTCAGGGCAGGCTTATTAAAAATGGAATAATGAATTGGCAACATAAAATTGTTGCAGATTTGGTATAGGTGGTGCTTATAACTAGTCTTCCATATTTTTTGATAATATATGTGAATGGGTGTGGGGTCTTGCGATGTCCACCTCCATCCCAGCACAGGAAACTCAGAATTAAAAAACAACGCATCCATTACATAGGCACTGTAATAAAATGGCAGAATAACCCTCTCTATGACACGATAGTCAGACTTGAAATCGAGGATGGATTTGGCTAACTTGTTGGATAATATGACCGCCCAATCCATAATTTCTCCACTACATGCTGCCTCCATTAAGGGAACCATTTCTATGGTAAAATTGGTAGAGTCATGCAATCCCCATAGCCTACACATCATAATTCGAGCATAACCGTAAGGAGAACACAGGGAGTCAACTGAATACTTACCCGAGGTTTCATGGTTGTGTTTTGTTGGATTCTGTCTCCAGCCTCGAATTGTTTCAGACTCGGTCTCATTCTCTGCTCGAAATTTCTCCAGAAATGCAGTATTATATTTCTTCGCTTCTGCCGGTAATTGATACATTAGCCTTAGATCTTCGGCTCGAAAAGAACCGAAAATCCTCCCGTCTGCAGTGCTAAACAATCTGTTGATAATTGGTAGCTCTTGGATTGCCCACCTTACCACATCCATGTAAGGAAGAATTTGCTCCCGAGCCGCTATTCTGTGTAGAAAGGAGTCGGCCAAGTCTTTTAAATTGGCATCAGATTTTCTGGTATTATCACATGAAATTTCTATTCTGGTCACCTTTGGCCCTTCTGCTTCAATCAAATTATAAGTCCCTTGCCAAGTGGTCCTGGTGAGTCCTAACCATGTTGTATCTGATATAAGCCCTTTATTCTTTCCACTTGGATCAACGACAGCTTGCCCTGCGGCTAGCGGAGTAGTAGGCATTGTAGTCTTCATGGATTTCTTTCCCATTCCACTTTCTTCTGTTTCTATGGAAGAATTTTGCACAGAGTGAAAGATAGGCGTAACACAGGCAACAATAACATGAATTGAACCAAATGAAATATATATATCTAGGTGCATTCATAGCGATCGATCCACTTAAGGCAGCCTTAGGATCAAATTCGTGGATAGATCTCAAGCCTGTTATTCTAATTAAATGGTCGTTACGGCCTGTCAATCTCATTAATTCCAGTTGCTTCGATTAAAGGGCGAATGATTTATTTGAAGCATGCTTTGGGTGATTTGGCGGTTTGAACATGGATGAGCGTCTTTCCAAAGGATATGGCCTTAATTACAAATAAATCATATTAAACTGCCTTTATGACTGTTACTTTGAAAACTGCACTTTTTTACCCTTTACGCAATCGGGCATCGGGGAAATGCTAAGTTATTGCATTGGTTTTGTTTGGAATCCCCGATCGCCGATAGCGATATCGCATCGCGTCAGGCATAGCTGGTAGGGCCGCTTAGGATGAGGGCATGGTAAGTCGCCGATCGCCGATAGCGATATCGCATCACATCGGGTGAGGGGGAGCTTCTTTGCACTATAAGTGTTATCGCCGATTGCCGATTGCCGATTTCGCATCGCATCAAAGCAAGGGTCGTTACTCATGTTACTTTATGCTTCGCCGATATCCGATTGCGATTTCGCATCGGCGAAAACCAAGACGTCCCTTAAGTTGAGCTTTCTTTGTCATTGCGATATGCGATCTTGCGATCGCTTTATCGCAATGATAAAGATAAATCGTTTTATGTTGGGGTTTATCGATTGGTTTTATTAAAAAGGCCTTTTAATAATGTTTTCTTTTATTCGAACCTTTTCTGAAATAGAACTTTAAATTGATACCAATTTAAAACAAAAAATCAAAAGGGACCCATTTCACATTATAATTTTGGAATCTCAATGATATGAAATGGGGGGTTGTTGTATGGCACAAAATAGCCCAAACACAAGCACATTTCCAATAAAAATATTGCAAGGTGAAAGAAATTTAACGCATATTAGCTTTACATGTGGCACAAATACAATCATACTACCAACAACAACATTGCATCCCAACAAAAATCTATTACTTGTTATGTTTATTTTTAAAACAAATCAACAAAGTGTAATGGTGATTATTTGTTGTGAAGACCCGTATGAAAAGTGGTGTAATGCTAATAAGACGAATGCAGCTACTGCAGGATACCCACTCACCTTTCCCTTTATCCTACAAAAAAACTCGGAGGTGTGAAATCCTTTTTTTGCCGAGTGTTTCCTTGCAAGAGGGGAAAGTAATGAATAATTCTTCCTGCTAGAATATATTTATTTGGGGTAAATAGGGTGAAAAACATAAAGCCTCATCACTTCAAAATTTGTGTTTCCTTGGGGGGGTGGTTGTTCCTCTAATGGTTGATTTCCCGTAATAATTTATGTTTCCTTTAGCTGACACATTTTTCCTTCCACTAGGTTGTCAACAGGGAGCTTATTATAAGAGAATTTTGATATATTGTGCTCCTTCTAAATTTCCCAAAGGATGAAACCTCGAATGAAATTTCAGGTAAGGTTCACCACCTCATTTTTTGTATAATGCACCTGTCATTTCTTTATTGTTTCTTGTATGCTCTCTCGACTTTGGTTTCTTTATCTAAATATTGAGGCTAATTAGTCCCATAGTGCCTCCATATAGTTACAGGTGTTGAGTAAATGATTAAGCCTCTCTTTCATGTTTTCGGAGAGGAAACACAAAGAGGAACCTATAAATCCTCTCTTCATAAGTTTGTCCCGAGTTAGGACCTTCCAGTGTAAAATCAATGACATGAAAATTTTAATTTATGGCCAATGTGGCACCAACCATAGTTTTCTCCACGATGGATCATTTGTACCAGTATATCCCTCACTAAGATAAGCTTTGACTTCCTTGAGATATAACTCCACATCTTCTTTTTTCCCCCATTTAAGTTGGTCTTGGTCATTATTGAACATAATTCTTTGTTTTCTTAGTTCCTCTATTAGATACTAAATAGCTAAGTCATTCTGGGTTGGTCGTCGAAAGATATTAAAATTCCATCGCCTCCATTTGTTATTTTCTAGTCCTTGATCCTAGAATTGGTAGAATTCTCTATACTCTCATATTTTTGTGCTTATTTTGAAGTGATGCCATTCCTCCCTACATAACTTAGCTTGTTTCTACCACACATCATCCCAAAATAGGGCCTCCTTTCCATTTCTGATTTCCTAGAATAGTGTTTTTGCATGATACCTCTTTTATTCCATGTTAAATTCCAAATTTCCAACCCCTGAGTGGAACTTGATAACCAGACTAACTTTTTTGTATCGAAATTAGGTGCATATTTTGATTTCCAAAGCCTTTGCCAAGGTGATGCCCCCCTTTTAACCATATCTACCATAATTTTGCTCCATTTTCTTTGTTGGTTACCTCTAGATCTTGAAGACCTAGCCCACCTGCATCTTTTGGTTTGCACTCTATTTAAGGCCACTAGCGCCCATTTTTGTTTCACCTCTACCCCTCGCCACAAGAAGTTCCTTTGGATGTCCCAAATCTTTTGTAGTACTCCTTTGGGAGAGGGGAGGATAGATAACATATACCTTTGAATAGCTTTTAGCACTATGTTTGTTAGAATCAGATGACCAACCAGGTTTAGGGCTTTGACATTCCATTGTTTCACCCTATCCTCAAGGTTTGATACAATTTTTTCCTAATTGGAGTTCTTCTAGGCTGGCACCATTAGAGGGACCTCAAGGTACTTTGATGGGAGGGATTTAAACATATATGCCCTAGTTTTTAACCTTTACATGGTCTAAATATCTTGAAAATATGATTTTGGATACTCTTTCGGAGATATTGCTACATGGCAGTAATCCATTTGTATCTATTTTGCAAAATATAAGCATTATATTTTTCTTAAATTGGAATATATTGTGGGAACTTTCTCTACGATCTTCTGATCTCCATACCTGAATCTCCACCCAATGTGAATTGAGAAATCAATGAAAGGTAGCACCTGGACAAGAAACAAAGTTGTGTAAGTTAACCAAATATCTCTATGGTATAAAACGAACTCCCAGAGCCTGGTACATAAAAATTGATGAGCATTTTGCACAACACGGCTGAAAGAGAAGTCCTTATGATCCTAACCTCTACTGCAAAAATCAAGGGGGGATATTGTGATCATCGTTGTGTATGTCGATGACTTAGTAATCACAGGTAGTTATGAGAAGAGAATTTTGGCAGGATTTGAAAAGGTCCTTTGACATGACCGATCTTGGTCTATTGCATTACTGTCTTGGTTTGGAGGTGTGATAGACACATCATCGGATATTTGTATAGAAAATAAAATATGCCAAGACACTTATTGAGAAATCCCATATGAATGGCTATAAGCCCATGCAAACTCCCATGGAACCAGACCTAATAGGAACCGCACCTCTTATCATTCAAGTGACACGTAAGTTACAATGTGGCACACAAATAAGTAAAGTAACATGGAACTGGCACTTGCCCCCATTAATCCAACACATTCAAAAACATCTGGAGGTGTTGAAAACCATGGAATTCAGCTTAGTTCAGTGGTTTTCTAATGTGTTGGTGGATAGGGTGGAAAATAAAGGGGTAGATAATGTCCATTTGCTCACCGACGTGATGTGAAAGTTTTCAGAGGGCTAGCTAAAGGAGGAAAGCCAAAGGTTGGCAGAGAGAGATCACTCCATGCCATTAAGGCAGGTTGATAGAGAAGGGGTGGGCCCGAATCAGGACAGTGATCTACCAGTTCATACGAACAAATAATCCTTCATTATGGACATACTTAGGAAACGAGAAGGGGTATGTGTCTGCAATACAAGGATAGAGTGATGGTTAATCATGGGAAGGAGATGATTTCCCCCATAATAGATTGTTAGTGTGATCGTCTCATTAATAGGAGATGTGGCAAGAGGAGTGGGAAGGTACGAAATCAAGAGGGGAAACATACAAGATCAAGGTCGGGGTGATTATGATTTTGAACAAACTGCTCGCAGGGGAAAATGAGAGGAAGGACGTCCATAATTACACATGAATGAACAACAACATTGCTAGCAGGTCAGAGTTACTGAAAATGGAGAGGGAAAGTACTCAAATATCGGCGAGGCAATTCTCATATGGGTTGCCATCTTTAAATCATAGCTAGGGAGCAGGCTTCATCGACATAAGGAAAAACACTGAAAAGTGGTGTAATTGTGAGTTGGTGATAGTAATTTCTATGAGGGAAATTTAGTTATCAAGGAGTGCAATTAGTAAGAGCTAGAGTGATGCTAGTAGGCCAAGAGGTAATTCCCAAGCGGATTCTCAGGGCTTTGAGTTTTGCAAATAGACATGTGTGGAGGAAGCAGTGGAGGTTGTTGCTAAATAGTCACACAAAAGGAAAGGGTATAGTGGAAATCTGGGAGAGTGAGGTTCGAAGACATTGTAGGGCTATCTTTGATGGTAGAATAGAGGAGGAAGGAGATTGGATCATCAACACAGGGAAATCCAAAACATAGATGACTATGTACCAAAAGACCTTGGAGACCACTTGGCATGTCAAGACTAGTGGAAAAGTTGCAAGCAGAGGCAGCAGAGTAGAGGAAAAAGAGGCAACTCGAGATAGAAATCGAGTTAAAATCTATAGACCAACACCTAAAAGGAATTGGAGAGGCTCTCAAGGGTTTGGTTAACATAGAGAAATTGCATGTTGGCTGAATTGGGGATCTTAACAAAATGTTCTCAATCTATCTAAATTATATCAATAATGTGGATATATCGATGGGTGTAGGGGTAGGAGATTTGGCCCGCTTGAGGAAGTATCGAGTTCGAGAGTCTTGCGTTGCAGGCGGCTGTCCACTGGCAACCCTACAGGCTCCACCGACAACCATTGTGGAGGACCCAATAATGGGGCCAACGACGATAATAACTCCAAGCAAATAATATTGTGTTAGTTGATCATGGCATGGACCAATCTTTTGTTTAGTTTTTTGTTATGTTTATATAGTTAGTATTGTAGTTATTTTGTCAAGTTTAGGTCTGAAGATCAAACCTACATAGCTATTCAGATAGGCAGAACTACATATAGTAGTAGTGGGAAGGGGAACCTTTTTGAACTATATAAGGGAAAGTAAAGACAAAAAAATCTAATGGCATGCCTGGTTAAATGTGTGACAAAGAGAATCTTCTTCTACAACTGGTTTGGTAAACCATCTACTATTTTTGTATTGTATGTTTATTTAGTAATATATTGAAACTTTACTAACTTACAAAAAAGTTATCTTATTATCTTTCCCTTTAATACGTTGTCTATTAAAAATATATGCTACATATTAAAAGATATTAAACTCTTAGAAAATTAATATTTCTTATAAATATGAAATATTTGATATGATAAACATAAAATTTTATGTAAAAAGATAAAAAAATATATATTGTGTATTAAAATATATTGAATTCTTCGATATATTGTTTACCATTTTTTACCACTAGATGATGTGGAAGGAAATTTGAAGAGGAATTTGATACCATATAAACTTAAAATTTTAATTACTAAGTCAACTATATGGGGTTATCGGGTTATCTTCCTTTTCAGTATATTCTGTTCAAGGAGACATGTTTTGTATGAAAAAATTCAAATTTAAAAATAATTAAATTTTATTACTGAGTCAACTATATGGGGCCTATATTACCTTTCAGCTATTTTGTATTAAAAAAATATAAAGAATTTACAAGAATATTTGTTTACGAGGTGTTTGGAGAAATTTGATCTCTCTTTCAAGGCCCAACAAGGTTCAAATGGATTTTCTCTAATGCAAGTGAGGACTATCTTCATTTCGAGATAAGGTTTGCAAGGTGTGAATATGCGAGGAGTGTTTACCATTCCACCATCACTGTTGTTATCCCAGAGGAAGATGTTTCTCTACTCCTTTACTGTTTCCATTCTCATCCTCCTTTTAAGTGTTATAAGTAAAACCAGATAAACAGAACAATAAAACTAACTAGGTACAGTGGCACATAGAGTGAATTCCAAACAAATGACCATATTTCAGCACTCTTTTCACTTGTAATAGAAGATTGTCTCAGTATTGAAATGTTGTTAACTCAAACTATTTATTAATTCAGTTTTCATCTCCAATTTAGTAAGTGCATTGTATTTGTAATTTCTCATACATGTAAACACAAGTGAATTTAGATTGTGGATACCTTATTAACCAACTTTGGAATTCAAAATTCATAGGCAGTAGATATGCGGTGGCTCTTAAAACAAAAATTTAAACAGTAAAAATATATAAAGTTTCAAGAAAAAATAACAAGCATTCTATCCAAATAATTATCCCTGGAAACAGTAACCTCAATTGTTTTGAAGATCGTTGGGAACAATAAACTCTTCAAACCCACTTTATTTGGGTAAGGAAAACGTGCAATTGAGACCACACATGTAATTAACCATCTAACTATGATTAATTGGTATTTCCTGATCAACATTTATAAACATTTATCAAATACCATCACAAAAATGGCATGGTTAATATCAACAAAAGGCACGGCTATTAGTGCAGCAACGATGAAGCATTTGGCGCATGAAGAATACAACAATGCAACAGCTAGATATAGTATTTGAAAATGAAAAATAGGAGATACTATAATGCCACACTTAATATTGTAACATAGTGCTTGGCACAGTTAGGAAAGAAAATAAACATAGTTAGAAAAGGCTATTAATTGCAGCAAAGTAGGCACTTGAACATAGCGAATTCAGATGTCCCATTTGTGGTTTGATATTCCTTTTTTTCTCTGCATAATGAATTTATGGAGGAAACCCACTCGGTACTTTCCCTCATTCTAAGAATGGTAGCCAGGGTAAACTGGATTCTTCAGGGCTCAAGGCCGGCTCAACTGTCAGCAATTAGCTCATGAAGAGAGAAAGCATGTCACAAAGTGGAATATGAACCCAGATGTAGGAGGATAACTAATTTCCTCTAAACAACTGGAGCTATACCCAATTGACCTATGGTTTGATAATTGGCTAAATTTGATATATTTTTGTAAGACAGTTCTCTCATGGGGAGTGGGTACAACAGATGGAGAATTACGTTATATCAAGTCAGAAATGTGAGAGTAAATAGCCATGAGAGAAAAATCTATGGGAGAAAACTTTTTCATGTATGTAGAGAAGGATACTAAGAGCAAGGCTTAATGTGTAAAGGTGGTGGTACACAAAACAAATAAAGGAAAAAAAGATCGAGGGGATAAACATAAATGTCTCCTCTTGTTTATATATTTTGTTGATTTGAAAAAAAGCTTACTCATTTTCATTCTTCTTCCTTGTCTGTTTGTTGTCCCATTTTCCGCTACTGTTGACTTCTTTCTCTTTGAAACCAACCCATTTCTTTATCTCTTTATGTCCTCATCCATTCTCTTTCAAAATGTTTCAATTAAAGGTTTTCTCCTTGAATTTCACATAAACTCATCATCGATATCTATTGATCTTCACCATTTGATTCTCAGCAGGACCATTTTTGTCTCTGATACCTATTGCCATGGTTCTTTCATACCTTCAAAGGAGAAGGAGCTTCAACATGCACAACCATGAGAAAAGAACTGGGAAAAGATGAAGAAGACAATGGAGATGTAGAACAGCAAAAATCTCTCTATTTCTAATTGATTGATTGCAAATAAATGATAGTCTCAAAGTGTGGTAATTGAGAGGAAAACTGCCTCCAGAGTAAGTTCATTTTTTCCCTTTTTGAATGTAACATGTCATATTAAGGTTTAGGAATCCCCTGATAAGAAAGTATTTTTGAATTTAACACAACATATTACGGTTTAGGAATTCCCTGATTGAAAAGTACTACTAACGAACACTTAAAAATGGAATTACCATACGCTGTGATATCCATCATGGTTGGATCGCCAAGAAACTAGTATTGTTTGTAGCATGGATGGATTGTTAAATTTGAAGACAGAGTATGGTTGGATCATCAAGAAACTAGTACTGCTATGCAACATGGATGGACTGTTAAATTTCAAGACAGAGTATAGTAAGAAACATGAAATCTCATTACGCACTAGTTTAAATCAATGTTCACTGCAAATGAGATAAGGTGTCCTTCAAATCGCATTATACACTTGTCTGAATCATCACTGCATTGAGACATTGCTAAGAGGCAGTTGCATAATAGAGATAGTTTACTAACAGGGACAGTTTGATAATATGTTCCAAGTACAAACTCAAAATACTAATGGAAGACATGTGATCATCATGCATTGGAGACATAACATATACGTTTTCATACACGTTATCCGTTCAAAACTAAAACTTCATTCCCTATGGGCCTTTCCACTATATGTGATTAATTAGCTTTACAAAACACTCTTTTTCTAATCTATCTACTACCTGAGGTTATATAACCTTATGTTCTTCAAAAAAATCCTTACTTTATAACATAAGGGACATGATAGGAAGACTTCAAAAAGAAGTCTGTAGTATCTTTCATCACACCGTCAAGAACTTGTAAATATTTATGGCAACAGGGGACAAAGTCAAAGTCCCCTTTGATAACTCATTCGCTGAAGTATTGAGTTCATGAAGAATGTCCCTGAAATAATATTTGTCAAAGCCTATTGAAGTGTTGAGTTCACGAAGAATGTTCATGGAAGAATTTCATTTAAAAGATATAATTGAGTTATAAAAGTCCACCAACAAATGACATATATTTATATTTATTAATTGATGCTTTCCTATTGGCCTAATCAATACAAGGTTGTAATCACTCATGATCTACAACTTCTTAACACCTCTAAGCATAACAACCTCAATAAGTTTTCTTAGGGAAGTAAACTATGCTTGGTTAGTTGATCCTCTATCGAGAGAATATTGAATATGGAAATAGTGATCAGGAATGAGAAAAAGAACAACACATACCCCACAAATGCAGGGATGGTCTTAACTAACACCATAAATAAATAAACTCAAAATCCAAAGCTATCATTACTGATATCAGTATATGTCAAACAAAAAATAAATTCAGACTGCTTCAATCCAATCCTAAAAAAACTTATTTTAGGAAAAAAAAATTGCAACTTACCAACCAATGTGAAATGAATTTTCAATGAAATTATCAAATATACTACACAAATTGATGATATATATACGAAAAACAAAGCATTTATCAACCAATTTTAAGACACCATGTCTGTAAAATGTCAGTCATTGTACAATTGTTCTCTGCTTAAAAAAGTACCATACAAGTATTCCAAACAAAAACTGTGGGGATTTTTGTTCTATACCAATAACATCGTCTAGTCCAATTGCCGAAAATACTAGTTGGTTTTGTCCTAAGCTATTTGGCCTCAACTAAACAAGTCATCAAGAACAAAATGTTAGACTTATCGTTGAATCAACCTTCACAACAAAGACACAGTGAATTATTTCATTCCAGACTTATGTCTCGATTTGTAGATGGAAATGAAATTTGTGTGCATAACTAGTGAAGTAAGGGTATCTCAGATGCCGAGCTTTTTCTATCTCATGGTAGCTACAATGGTCATAGAGACAAACTATGAACAGTGGAACTAACAAAGGCACTGTTTGAAAGAAACCAGGGGATGGGTCCTGAAATTTCTTGACAAAAGCCTACATAATTCAAAATCGATATATTCACATGATCAAGATGAATTTTGCAAGATAGAATGCAAAAATAATTTGTCAGTGAGCCCTACCACAATTTCAACATGACGTCGATAAAAATGCTATTATGATGGCCCTCCCAAGAATGATTGGACTGAATTTCAACTTACAGTTCAGTCTTTCCACTACTTGTAAACATGGATATTTTAAATTTTGAGGATTGGAAAATGTGTTTTTTAATGCTCCAGATGTTATTAACAAACGGGTTTATGTTTTGCAAGTCAGGCATTGTGCTATTGAACAAAATCTATGGCCATTTTGACAACTTATGATGGAACTTACAATTCAGTCTTTCCACTACTTGTAAGCATGGATATTTTCAATTTTGAGGGCTAATATGTTGCTTCATTGTGAACGAAAATGTGTTTTTTAATGCTCCAAATGTTATTAACAAATGGGGTTTATGTTTTGCAGGTCAGGCATTGTGCTATTGAATAGAATCTATGACCATTTTGACGACTTATGATGGGACTTACAGTTCAGTCTTTCCACTACTTGTAACCATGGATATTTTCAATTTTGAGGGTTTCTATGTTGCTTCACTGTGAAGGAAAATGTGTTTTTTAATGCTCTAGATGTTATTAACAAACGAAGTTTATGTTTTGCAGGTCAATCATTGTGCTATTGAAGAAAATTTATGGCCATTTTGACGACGTATGTTGGGACTTGTTACAATAGATAATCCATGCCCAATGATATCAAAATCTTCTATTCATGAAAAAGAAAGAGGGTGGTTTCGTTTAAAGACGGAAGCCACTCAAATTAGTCTTCCTGAGAAAAATGTGAATGTTATTGTTGAGAAACTGGCTAGGGATAGGTCACTGAAAGAACCACCAATTTGTACCTTTTCTGGACGTAATCTAGGTATCTCTCATCTCAAGCGTTCTTGTGGTAATATGTTATTGAAAATAAGAAGACTTGTGGTAATATGCAATTGAAAATACACCAATTCATATCTGTTTTGGACGTAATCTGGGTATCCCTCATCTCAAGCATTCTTGTGGTAATATGCCATTGAAAATAATAAGACGTCCTAACATTTCTACCCAGAAAGTGCATGGTGAAGATGTTTCGGAAGCGATAAAGGATTTTCTTCTTATCAGTGTACTTCAAAGAACTTCAAGGCAAGACAAAATGATGTCAAGTAGCAGCAACAATCTTAAAGAGGATGAGGATATGGACAACAAAATGTACATTTATTTTATTCCTATCAGAATGATATGTCAAGTAGCTTGTATTTTTCAATCTTGTACATTTATTTTATACCTATCATATAACTTGGATTGAAAAAAAGTGCTCCTAAGACATTGTGTTCTCATTATGTAGATTCATGCAAAGCTCATGTCATGGTTGTAACTTGTAACTGGCTCTGCTCTGATTGGTTGGTTCTCATACTTCTCATTGTGCATATTCATGCAAAGCTCATGTCATGGTTGTAAGTATAGGAATCCATAGACTGTGCCCTTACAAGCTTGGGTGAAGATGGCTCAACTTAGTTGTCAGAAGAACAATTATTTTCTCTGCCAATGAGGTAAATTGGATTCACCTTTATGATAGCATGAATACTAGTATTATTCCAGTGATTTCTAAGGCATTTCCATTCACATCTTATGATAAATAAATGTCTTTCAACTATTTGAATCACGATACAATCACTACCTTGACTGCTTTAAAGAAAATTCACTACTCAAATGGATTTGGTTAGTACTTCCTAAATACGTTTGTGGGAAGATTTGCTAGTTCAATCCTAAAAGATCCTATACCATGGAACCTGATAGTCCTGCTATTTTTTATGCCTATGAGCTGAATTTATTCCTCAAGCCAGGTGGGATAAGGAAGTCTCATCCTTTTACTGTCAATATTCATTTCGAAGAGAAAGTTATTGACATATGTGATCGATATTCCTTGGTAGACAAACAAAGAGTATGTTATAAACACACCATTATTGAAGCTTTAAGTCTAACAAATCCATTTCCACGTATAGATAGCTCTATTGTTGACAATAACAAAGTTGGACAGCCCCAGAAGATTGATTAAACCTGTAAACCCTCAATGACATATACAACTACAATGCTGAGAATGAAAACGATGTCAATAAAATCATTGATGAAGAATACAGGCTTGACCAAATAAAAAATTTCTCTCTGGACCACATCAAATGAAAATATGTTCTCTTCTCCATGAACATGTGGACAACCATTCATGCAATAGATTTTTAAAAGGAAATGTAGAAAACAAACCTCTAACAAATCCACATGAAGTCAATACTGATGGACAATTTTAGGGCCTAGAAAAGGTGCACTCACAGGGATTAAATCACCATGAATAGAGGCTCCTTCGCGGTCCCAAAAGAAGGCTCTTCATCACAGTAAGGAGGCTTCCATACGCTGTCAAAGGAAGCTCCAAAGGAGCCCTAGTTGCAATTTTCTATTCACAACTAAGATGTAATCAAAGGGAGCCTAAATGAACCCCTAATCCACAATAAGAAAGAGACTCAATACACAGTCCTAAAGGATGTGTTTTAGGTGTTGTGTAAGTAAGGAGATCTAGCACGTCTTAGTATTTCAATGGCAACATGACGATGAAATCATTGTGATTGAAACTATTCCTTAGGACTGTTTATAAGGTTGGTAACCTACAATCATATTATATTAATGAAATCTGTCCTAGACCAAAGTTCAAATCAGTACACTCAAATTGAGTCAAGTCCTTGTACGATTTATACTACTGCATTGATAGTATTTGTTGACTGAAGATCAGAGGCCAGACTTGCTACCAGGCTAGACCACATGACATAGCTAGCAGCACAGGTATTGACTTGAAAGCGTGACAATGGTGGAGCTGCACCTCTAGGTTATGGATTGGTAGCTGTGTGAAGTAAGAGGATTGAATGTTGACGCCATATCTCATAAAGCAGTTACAGCTAGTGCAGCAAGCGGTTATCAGTGTTTTTGGGAGTTGTATTGGGTCAAGGGTTGACCATGTTCGACTCAGATTGATGAGCATCTTATTCGTGCCATATGGATGAACTTACATTGATGTTAGAGTGTCAGCAAGGAAATTTGCAAATATCTTAACACAAAGAAACATGTAATCAAATTCCATTAAAATGAACTTAACTTTACATATGCCCAAAAGCAAAGGAAATAACTAAGCTAGAATCTGATCCAAGAAAATGCAACGTATTATCATACTATTCTTAGTAAAGCTTACAAGGAAATGGGTTGGATATTTGTTTAAAGTATGCAAAATCAAAAATATATAATCTAAAGGTAGCCCCAACAATCTGAACAGGCAACAGGATATGATAATAATTTATTCAAAGAGATATTTTTTAATAAAACAAATAGAAAGCCTAAACACATGCCTGTTTTAGGCAAAAACTATGGAAGATCGGCCTCATAGAAAAAAAATGGAATTAAATGTAGAGCTTATAAAACTGTCTTGGCCGTCCGAAAGGGTTGTTGACAGATGCGCCTCACCTGTTAATGCTACAGGATACCCGCGACCATATTGGATATAATGTGTGCATCCACTCCTCAAAGCACACAGATCATGGATTATCAGAGCACACAGGTCATGTATTATCAAAGCACATGGATCATTGATTATCTATTTGTTCATAAGTTTCCCAAATCATTGAATCACGAATTATCTTATGTTTCGTGTGAATTTGGGCAAGCTTAGAAGTCGGGCTGCAAACTGCTACAGGTGTCCTTATTTTTCTACAAGAAACAGTCTAATATGAAGGTGAATATGCTAAATGTGGTATTGGATCGCAATGATTCTAATGAGAAGTTAGAAAATTGGAAAGTAAAAATATGCAATGCATTAAAAGAACTTGTGGTAGGGTTAATCTACCAAAATGCAAGGTTGAGATTGTAGTGTTTTTTGTAGTTGCAAAATAGAATAGAGTGTAAGTAACAATGAATAACACATAATGAAAAAAAAATTAAAAATAGTAATGGAAATGAACTAAATTCAAAGTAAAATTTCTATCTAACTAATGTAAGAGTGCTACAACTATAATCAACAAATGTTAAGATAAGCTGTAAGAAAAAATTGCTCATAAACAAATATGTGAACATAAATGATACAAGAGGGATATTGACCACCTAGGTCAATGGGCCACGTTATCACAAGGAAACTTAAAAACCTTAGAAGAAATCTAAACTAAGCGCTAAAATCAAATATCACTTTGATTAACAAACATGTTGTTTGTAACTTTGTAGATGACAAAGTTAAAAAAAAATCTTGGAATCTAAACCTCTCGTATTATTCACATGTTTTCCTATGATTTTCTCCTAATCCTATTATCCTACTCAAGCCTATTGTTTCTACAAGTGGATAGGAGGAAAACTCCTTGACTGGAGGAATGCTTTCCCTCCAATCAGAAATAAAAACCCAGATCTTGTTTCCTGGATCACCACGCAGCAGTAGTAAGGAGGATTTACTCTTCTTAGGAAGTCGTGTTAGGCTACTGAACCAACCAAAGCCACTCGTATGCCTTGGGATGATAATGGTGTTTCTCCTTAGATGATGTCCAAGGCCCCAAACAAAGCCATCCTTGTGGGGCAAAATTATCCTCATATTAACACCCATACAACATCTATATACCTATGGTTTATAATGATGGCAAATAGTGCTCCCCATCACCTAATTGTGCAGAAAGCCCCAACTAACCTGCATGCCATGTCAAAATTGTCCTCGATATTAGCGTATCTTCCTACATTATTCATTAGCTCATCGAGATAGAGGGATCAAGGACTCTCACTCCATAGTTGGGGACTATAGTCCATCAAGTCTAGGTCAAATTTCGGGCTAATTGTATCAAGGACACCTCAATGTCAACCAAAACTAATGCAATGTATTAGTTGTTGGTACATCGACCTATCAAAATGTCATAATATTGGGTAGTAGACATTAGTAAGTAGGACACTAGCCACCAACAAGAAACCTTGATGTTGGCAATGAGCACCACTAGGCCAACCATTCACCTTAGAGGCACTCGGAGGTGGTTTTGTACCATGTGCATAGTTTGTATTATTACTGAACCAGCCAAAACCACTCTTCCACCTTGGGATGATAATGGTGTTTCTCCTTAGATGAAGTCCAAGGCCCCAAACAAAGCCATCCTTGTGGCGCAAAATTATCCTCATATTAACACCCATACAACATCTATATACCTATGGTTTATAATGATAGCAAATAGTGCTCCCCATCACCTAATTGTGCAAAAAGCCCCAACTAACCTGCATGCCATGTCAAAATTATCCTTGATATTAGCATATCATCCTACATTATTCATTAGCTCATCGAGATAAAGGGATCAAGGACTCTCACTCCATAGTTGGGGACTATAGTCCATCAAGTCTAGGTCAAATTTTGGGCTAATTATATCAAGGACACCTCAATGTCAACCAACACTAATGCAATGTATTAGTTGTTGGTACATCGACCTATCAAAATGTCATAATATTGGGTAGTAGACATTAGTAAGTAGGACACTAGCCACCAACAAGAAACCTTGATGTTGGCAATGAGCACCACTAGGCCAACCATTCACCTTAGAGGCACTCGGAGGTGGTTTTGTACCATGTGCATAGTTTTTATTATTACTGAACCAACCAAAACCACCCGTCCACCTTGGGATGATAATGGTGTTTCTCCTCAGATGAAGTCCAAGGCCCCAAACAAAGCCATCCTTCTCGGGAAAAATTATCCTGACATTAATACCCATACAACATCTATATTCCTTTGGTTTATAATGATGGAAAATACTGCTCCCCATTACCTAAATGTGCAAAAAGCCCCAACTAACCTACATGCCATGTCAAGATTGTCCTCGATATTAGCATATCATCCAACATTATCCATTAGCTCATCTAGATAAGGGGTTCAAGGACTCTCACTCCATGGTTGGGGACTATAGTCCATCAAGTCCAGGTCAAATTTTGGGCTAACGGTATCAAGGACACCTCAAGGTCATCCAACACTAATGCAATGTATTAGTTCTTGGTACATGGACCTATCAAAATTTCACAATATTGGGTAGTATACATTAGTAACTGGGACATTAGCAACCAACAAGAAACCTTGATGTTGGCGATGAGCACCACTAGGCCAACCGTTCACCTTAGGGACATTGGGAGGTGGTTTTGTACCATGTGCATAGTCTGTATTATTACTAAACCAACCAAAACCACTCGTACGCCCCGGGATCATAATGGTGTTTCTCCTTAGATGATGTCCAAGGCCCCAAACAACTCCATCCTTGTCTAGGGGCAAAGTTATCCTCACATTAATACCCATACAACATCTATATTCCTTTGGTTTATAATGATGGAAAATAGTGCTCCCCATCACCTAAATGTGGAAAAACCCCAACTAACCTACATACCATGTCAGGCTTTTCCTCGATATTAGCATATCATCCTACATTATCCATTAGCTGATCTAGATAGGGGCTTCAAGGACTCTCACACCACTGTTGGGGACTATAGTCCATCAAGTATAGGTCAAATTTCGGGCTAACTGTATCAAGGACACCTCAATGTCAACCAACACTAATGCAATGTATTAGTTGTTGGTACATCGACCTATCAAAATATCATAATATTTGGTAGTAGACATTAGTAAGTAGGACCCTTTCCACCAACAAGAAACCTTGATGTTGGCGATGAGCACCACTAGGCCAATCGTTCATTTTAGGGGCATCGGGAGGTGGTTTTGTACCATGTGCACAGTCTTTATTATTACTTAACCAACCAAAACCACTCGTATGCCCTGGGATGATAATGGTGTTTCTCCTTATATGATGTCCAAGGCCCCAAACAAAGCCATCCTTGTCCAGGGGAAAATTATCCTCACATTAACTCCCATGCAACATCTATATTACCTTGGTTTATAATGATGGCAAATAGTGCTCCCCATCACCTAAATGTGCAAAAAGCACCAACTAACCTACATGCCATGTCCAGCTTTTCCTCGATCTTAGCATATCATCGTACATTATGCATTAGCTCATCTAGATAGGGGGTTCAAGGAATCTCACTCGATGGTTGGGGACTATAGTCCATCAAGTCTAGGTCAAAGTTTGAGCTAACTGTATCAAGGACACCTCAAGGTCAACCAACACTA
The DNA here is from genome assembly GCA_000404065.3 of Pinus taeda. Lineage (NCBI taxonomy): Eukaryota > Viridiplantae > Streptophyta > Pinopsida > Pinales > Pinaceae > Pinus > Pinus taeda. Next base: position 27,900 of record APFE031498843.1, read on the forward strand.
ATGCAATGTATTAGTTGTTGGTACATCGACCTATCAAAATGTCACAATATTGGGTAGTAGACATTAGTAAGTAGGACACTAGCCACCAACAAGAAACCTTGATGTTGGCGATGAGCACCATTAGGCCAACTGTTCACCTTAGGGGCACTAGGAGGTGGTTTTGTACCGTGTGCACAGTCTGTACTATTACTTGACCAACCAAAACCACTCATATGCCCTGGGATGATAATGGTGTTTCTCCTTAGATGTTGTCCAAGGCCCCAAACAAAGCCATCCTTGTCCAGTGGCAAAATTATCCTAACATTAACACCCATACAACATCTATATTAATTTGGTTTATAATGATGGCAAATAGTGCTCCCCATCACCTAAATGTGTAAAAAGTCCCAACTAACCTACATGCCATGTCAAGCTTGTCCTCGATATTAGCATATCATCCTACCTTATCCATGAGCTCATCTAGATAGGGGGTTCAAGGACTCTCACTCCATTGTTGGGGACTATACGTTATCAAGTCTAGGTAAAAGTTCGAGCTAACTGTATCAAGGACACCTTAAGGTCAACCAACACTAATGCAATGTATTAGTTGTTGGTACATCGACCTATCAAAATGTCATAATATTGGGTAGTAGACATTATTAAGTAGGAAACTAACCACCAACAAGAAACCCTGATGTTGGCGATGAACACCACTAGGCCAACCATTCACCTTAGGGGCACTTTGAGGTGGTTGTGTACCATGTGCACAGACTGTACTATTACTTTAGCAACCAAAACCACTCGTATTCCCTGGGATGATAATGGTGTTTCTCCTTAGATGATGTCCAAGGGCCCAAACAAAGCCATCCTTGTCCAGGGGCAAAATTATCCTCACATTAACACCCATAGAACATCTATATTACTTTGGTTTATAATGATGGAAAATAGTGCTCCCCATCACCTAAATGTTCAAAAAGCCCCAACTAACCTACATGCCATGTCAATCTTGTCCTCGATATTAGCATATCATCCTGAATTATCCATTAGCTCATCTAGATAGGGGGTTCAAGGACTCTCGCTCCATGGTTGGGGACTACAGTCCATCAAGTCTAGGTCAAAGTTCGAGCTAACTGTATCAAGGACACCTCAATGTCAAAGTTCGAGCTAACTGTATCAAGGACACCTCAAGGTCAACCAACACTAATGTGATGTATTAGCTGTTGGTACATCGACCTATGAAAATGTCAAACATGTCCTAGATATTAGCATATCATGCTACATTATCCGTAATTTAGCTCATGGAGATAGAGGGTTCAAGGACTCTCACTCCATGGTTGGGGACTATAGTCCATCGAGAGGTCAAATTTCAGGCTAACTGTATGAAGGACACCTTAACAAGGTCAACCTACACTAATGCAATGTATTAGTTGTTGGTACATCGACCTATAAAAATGTCACAATATTGGGTAGTAGACATTAGTAAGTAGGACACTAGCCACCAACAATAAAACTTGATGTTGGCGATGAGCACCACTAGGCCAACCATTCACCTTAGAGACACTGGGAGGTGGTTTTGTACCATGTGCACAACCTTTATTATTACAAAACCAACCAAAACCACTCGTACGGCCTCAGATGATAATGTTGTTTCTCCTTAGATGATGTCCAAGGCCCCAAACAAAGCCATCCTTGTCGAGGGGAAAAACTATCCTCACATTAATACCCATACAACATCTATATTCATTTGGTTTATAATGATGGCAAATAGTACTCCCCATCACCTAAATGTGTAAAAAGCGCCAACTAACCTACATGCCATGTCAAGCTTGTCCTCGATATTAGCATATCATCCTACATTATCCATTAGCTCATCTAGATAGGGGGTTCAAGGACTCTCACTCCATGGTTGGGGACTATAGTCCATCAAGTCTAGGTCAAATTTCGGGCTAACTGTATCAAGGACACCTCAATGATTTTCTTGACATCGTTTTCATTCTCAGCACTGTAGTTGTATATGTCATTGAGGGTTTACAGGTTTAATCAATCTTCTGGGGTTGTACAACTTTGTTATTGTCAACAATAGAGCTATCTATAGGTGGAAATAGATTTGTTTGACTTAAAGCTTCAATAATTGTGTGTTTATAACGTACTCTTTGTTTGTCTACCAAGGAATATCCATCACATATGTCAGTAACTTTGCCTTCCAGATGAATATTGACAGTAAAAGGATGAGACTTCCTTATCCCATCTGGCTTGAGGAATAAATTCAGATCGTAGGCATAAAAAATAACAGGACTGTTAGATTCCATGATATAGGATCTTTTAGGATAGAACTAGCAAATCTTCCCACAATCATATTTAGGGAGTGCTAACCAAATACATTTTAGCAGTGAATTACCTTTAAAGCAGTCAAGGTAGTGATTGTACCATGATTCAAATAGCTGAAAGACATTTATTTATCATAAGATGTGAATGGAAATGCCTCAGAAATCACTGAAATAATACTAGTATTCATGCTATCATAAAGGTGAATCCAATTTACCTCATTGACCGAGAAAATAATTGTTCTTCTGACAAATAAGTTCAACGATCTTACCCTCAAAATTGAAAATATCCATGCTTACAAATAGTGGAAAGAATGAACTGTAAGGCCCATCATAAGTCGTCAAAATGGCCATAGATTTTGTTCAATAGCACAATGCCTGACCTGCAAAATGTAAACCCCATTTGTTAATAACATCTAGAGCATTAAAAAACACATTTTCCAACCCGCAAAATTGAAAATATCCATGTTTACAAGTAGTGGAAAGACTGCACTGTATGTTGAAATTTAGTCCAATCATTCTTGGGAGGGCCATCATAATAGCATTTTTATCGACATCATGTTGAAATTGCAGTAGGGCTCACTGCGAAATTATTGTTACATTCTGAGTTGCAAAAGTCCTCTTGATCATGTGAATGTATTGATTTTGAATTATGAAGGCTTTTGTCAAGAAATTTCAGGCCCCATCCCCTAGTTTCTTTCAAACTGTGTCTTTGTCAGTCTCACTATTTATAGTTTGTCTCTATGACCATTGTAGCTATCATGAGATAGACAAAGCTTGGCATCTGAGATACCCTTACTACACTAGTTCTCCACACAAACTGTATTTCCATCTACAAATCAAGACATAAGTCAAACAAAATAATTCACTGTGTCTTTGTTGTGAAGGTTGATTCAACCATAAGTCCAACATTTTTCTCTTGATGACCTGTTTAGTTGAGGCCACATAGCTTAGGACAAAACCAACTAGTATTTTCGGCAATTGGACTAGATGATGTTATTGATATAGAACAAAAATCCCCATAGTTTTTGTTTGGAATACTCGTATGGTACTTTTTTAAGCAGAGAAAAATTGTACAATGACTGACATTTTACAGACGTGATCTCTTAATTTTGGTTGATAAATGGTCTATTTTATAAGCTCTGCATTTAATTCCATTTTTTTCCTGTGAGGCTGATCTTCCATAGTTTTTTCCTAAAACAGGTATGTGTTTAGGCTTTCTGTTTGTTTTATTAGAAAATATCTCTTTGAATAAATTATTATCATATCCTAATGCCTATTCAGATTGTTGGGGCTACCTTTAGATTATATCTTTTTTATTTTGCATACTTTAAACACATATCCAACCCATTTCCTTGTAAGCTCTACTAAGCATAGGATGATAATACGTTGCATTTTCTTGGATCAGATTATGGCTTAGTTATTTCCTCCACTTTTGGGCATATGTAAAGTTAAGTGCATTTTAATGGAATTTGATTACTTGTTTCTTTGTATTAAGTTATTTGCAAATTTCCTTGCTGACACTCTGACATCAATGTAAGTTCATCCATATGGCACGAATTGGATGCTCATCAATCTGAGTCAAACAAGGTCAACCCTTGACCCAATACAGCTCCCAAAAACACTGATAACTACTTGCTTCACTAGCTGTAACTACTTTATGAGATATGGCGTCAACATTCAATCCTCTTCCTTCACACAGTTACCAATCCATGACCTAGAGGTGTAGCTCCACCATTGTCACACTTTCAAGGCAATAGCTTTCCTACTAGCTATGTCCTGTGGTCTAGCCTAGCAGCAAGTCTGGCCTCTGATCTTCAGTCAGCAAATACCATCAATGCAGTATTATAAGTCGTACAAGGACTTGACTCAATCTGAGCGTACTTATTTGAACTTTGGTCTAGGACAAATTTCATTAATATAATATGACTGTAGGTTACCAACCTTATAAACAGTCCTCAAGAATAGTTTCAATCACAATGCTATCATCATCATGTTGCCACTAAAATACTAAGATGTGCTAGATCTCCTCACTTGAACAACACCTAAAACACATCCTTTAGCACTGTGTATTGAGTCTCTTTCTTATTGTGGATTAGGGGTTCATTTAGGCTCCCTTTGATTGCGTCTTAGCTGTGAATAGAAAACTGCAACTAGGGCTCTTTTGGAGCTTCCTTTGAAAGCGTATGGAAGCCTCCTTGCTGTGATGAAGAACCTTCTTTTGGGACAGCGAAGAAGCCTCTCTTCACTGTGATTTAATCCCTATGAGTGCACCTTTTCCAGGCCCCAAAATTGTCCCTCAGCATTGACTTCATGTGGATTTGTTAGAGGTTTGTTGTCTACATTTCCTTTTAAAAATCTAGTGCATGAATGATTGTCCACATGTTCATGGAGAAGAGAACATATTTTCATTTGATGTGGTCCAGAGAGAAATGTTTTATTTGGTCAAGCCTGTATTCTTCATCAATGATTGTCTTGACATCGTTTTCATTCTCAGCACTATAGTTGTATATGTCATTGAGGGTTTACAGGTTTAATCAATCTTCTAGGGTTGTCCAACTTTGTTATTGTCAACAATAGAGCTATATATAGGTGGAAATGGATTTGTTTGACTTAAAGCTTCAATAATGGTGCTTTTATAACATACTCTTTGTTTGTCTACCAAGGAATATCCATCACATATGTCAATAAATTTGTCTTCCAGATGGATATTGATAGTAAAAGGATGAGACTTCCTTATCCCCTCTGGGTTGAGGAATAAATTCAGATTGTGGGCATAAAAAATAGCAAGACTGTCAGATTCCATGATATAGGATCTTTTAGGATTGAACTAGCAAATCTTCCCACAATCGTATTTGGGGAGTACTAACCAAATCCATTTGAGTAGTGAATTTCCTTTAAAGCAGTCAATGTAGTGATTGTACCGTGATTCAAATAGTTGAAAGACATTTATTTATCATAAGATGTGAATGGAAATGCCTTAGAAACCACTGAAATAATACTAATATTCATGTTATCATAAAGGTGAATCCAATTTACCTCATTTCCCGAGAAAATAATTGTTCTTCTGACAACTAAGTTGAGTCGTCTTCACTCAAGCTTGTAAGGGTACAGTCCTTGGATTCCTATACTTACAACCATGACATGAGCTTTGCATGAATCTGCACAATGAGAACACAATGTCTTAAGAGCACTTCTCACTCTACAATGTTTCTATGTGCTCGAGTTTGAATTAAAATGAAATCTAACACATGTTAGATTTTATTTTACATTGCAATGTTGTTAATGCTAACATGTTTCTGTTTAGGCTAAAAGCAAATCTAGCTTGTGCTAGATTTTTTTTGTCGTGTAGTGTTTTCATTGGAGATATTTATATGTTTGTTATAAGTAAATGTAATTCTGAGTAAATTTTTCTCACCCTACAATGTTGTTATTTGATTAATTTCACATTAGAAGGAATCATATTATGAATTATATTTCTTTCACCTTGTAATGTTGTTATTGGCAACGTTTTTTTGTTTTTTTATAGGAGGAAATCTTTGTACACTATCCCATTCTTAGACCACATATTCCATATGAAGGGCCTTCTAATCGTTTCAAGGTTTAAATTTTTTTATATTGTAACAATAGTCTATGTAGGCATAAACTAAAACTTTATAGTCTCTGAAAGGCAAGGTCAAATGTACCAGGAAATATTATTATTCCAATGACTTTATTGACATTGTGTTTATGTTTTTGCTTTACAATACAATGTTGTTCTTGGCAATCTTCTTGTATGCGATAGAATATAGTCTAGCATGGGTTTCATTTCCTTTGCCTTGCAATATTTTAATGACAATATGTTTGTGGTTTGTGGTAGAAGGAAATCTAGCTTGTGCTATATTTATTTTTCTTTGCATGGTTTTTCTTGGAAATATGAATGTGTTCGTGCTAAAAATAATTCTAGCACGTGCTAGATTTCTTTCACCTTACAATGTTTTTTTTTAACAATATCCATGGGTTTTTAATAGAAATAAATCTAGGATGCAAATATTTCTTTGGCTTTGCAAGATTCTTGTTGGCAATATGCTTTTGTTCATGTTATAAGTAATTCTATCACATTCTATATTTATTTCACCTTGCAAAGTTGCTATGTGTTTGTCTTTGTGCTAGACCAACATCTAGAAGAAAATATAATGATTTCCATAGTTAATGTTCTTTCATTGTGTTTTTCTATTATTTTATCTAAAGAAAACTAAGAATATACATGACTATAAGAGATAAATTTAGTGTATATATGTTGTTATTTTGGTCCATACAATGTCTTAAGAGCACTTCTCACTCTACAATGTTTCTATGTGCTTGAGTTTGCACTAAAATGAAATCTAACACATGTTAGATTTTATTTTATATTGCAATGTTGTTAATGCTAACATGTTTCTGTTTAGGCTAAAATAAAATCTAGCTTGTGCTAGATTTTTTTTGTCATGTAGTGCTTTCATTGGAGATATTTATATGTTTCTTATAAGTAAATGTAATTCTGAGTAAATGTTTTCCCCCTACAATGTTGTTATGTGATTAATTTCGCATTAGAAAGAATTATAGTATGAATTATATTTCTTTCACCTTGTAATGTTGTTATTTGCAGCATTCTTATGTTTTTTATAGGAGGAAATCTTTGTACACTATCACATTCTTAGACCACATAGTCCATATGAAGGGCCTTCTAATTGTTTCAAGGTTTAGAAATTTTTTTATTGTAACAATAGTGTATGTAGCCATGGACTAAAACTTCATAGTCTCTAAAAGGCAAGGTCAAATGTCCGAAGAAATATTTTTATTCCAATGACTTTATTGACATTGTGTTTATGTTTTTGCTTTACAATACAATGTTGTTGTTGGCAATCTTCTTGTATGTGATAAAATATAGTCTAGCATGGGTTTCATTTCCTTTGCCTTGCAATATTTTAATGACAATATGTTTGTGGTTTGTGGTAGAAGGAAATCTAGCTTGTGCTATATTTATTTTGTTTTGCAATGTTTTTCTTGGAAATATGAATGTGTTCATGCTAAAAATAATTCTAGCACGTGCTAGATTTCTTTCACCTTACAATGTTTTTTTTTTACAATGTCCATGCGTTTGTAATAGAAATAAATCTAGGATGCTAATATTTCTTTTTCTTTGCAAGATTCTCATTGGAAATATGCTTTTGTTCATGTTAGAAGTAATCCTATCACATTCTATATTTATTTCACCTTGCAAAGTTGCTATGTGTTTGTCTTTGTGCTAGACAAAGATCTAGAAGAAAATATAATGATTGCCATAGTTAATGTTCTTTCATTGTGTTTTTCTATTATTTTATCTAAAGCAAACTAAGAATATACATGACTATAAGAGATAAATTTTGTGTATATATGTCATTATTTTGGTCTATACAATTTTTTTTGTTTATTCACAATGTAATGTCTTTTGGAAATGTTCTCATGCTTGTGCTAGAAGGAAACCTAGTAGATATTTGCTTTCCTATATTCACGATTAAAAGAATATAAAAAATTATTTTGGGGTGCCCTTTTTCTAACCTTGATTAGCTATTATTGTGAGTTATACAATTGTTATTGTTATTGTTCATTTTGTTACACATATAATTATACGAATAGTTGTAGTATTTATAAATTCATATTTTCTTCAATAATTCGAAATTGTGATAACAATTTTTTTACTTTATTTTCAGATACCATGGACTATGAAGCTAGTGAGAATTCAGGAGGAAGCATCCAAGGAAAAAGGAAGTTCAAGAAACACGACACCAATTCTTAATTGGTATGCAAATTTTAATTTATATTTTGTTAAATTGTTAGACAATTGTTTTAATCACTGGTTGTTGATTAATAAAACCCATGGAAATATCCTTAGGATTGGGGTTTTAATGAGGACAACCCATACTAACATGGGTTTTTTTTTTTTCCAAGAAATTTTAATTATGTGATAACTTTTGGTGTCATATATTAAACTTGCATCACATATGTACTCATTTATTATTGTGTGTGTAAATGAAAAGCATGTATTATAAGATTGTTTAATACTATTTGTTATTTCATGTCTTCCATTAAATTTTTCTTTCTAGAAACCGTGGAAAGTGGTGGGGTTGAAATTCGAAGTAAATTAGTGAAGACAAAAAGAAAAACAAATGATCTACAAGTGATGCCCTTTCAACTGGTATGGTGGTTTTATATTTTATGTACTCTTTTAGAAATGGTTGGATTATGTGGTTTCTTTTCTTATCAGTTTTACCCAGGTGATAAGTTTTGGTGTCATATAGTAAACTTGCATAGCATATGTACTCATTTATTATTGTGCATGTAAATGGAAATCATATATTATAAGGTTTTCTAATAATATGTAGTATTTCATGTATTCCATAATTTTTTCTAGAAAACTGGGGAATATGGTGTGTTGCCTTGATATTCAAAGTAAAGTAGTGAAGAAAAGACAAAAAAAAAGTGATGTACAAACATTTCCTCCTTCAACTGGTATGGTGGTTTTATATTTTATGTACACTATCTTGGAAATGGTTAGATTAGGTGGTTTTTTAGTATTTATAAGAACATTATGTGACAATATTTGAAATTATATTTTCATTTTGATTAATGCAAATATTGTTTTTGCTATTATTTGTAGAATTGGTTGGCCCAAAAGAAAATGAAATGTTACAACCATCACTTAAGAAAAAGAAAAGTTATTCAACTCAAAAGGCAATATCAATAACACCTTCAACTTCTACTTTTGAAATGATTAAAAAATACAATACAAGTAATAAATATGAGTTCGTGCAAGATTGGTACATCCAACTAGAAACTCCCATGAATATGTTTCCTGATATGTACCTATTTGGATCAATAGACGGAAACGAACCAGAGATATTAGGAATAATAATTAATTGCTATGCTTGCAATGAAAATGACATTGGCTTTCAAGTGGAAATGATTAAAGAAAATGAGGTAAAATTAATTTCATTTCAAGTGGAGTATACAAATTTTACACCAGATTTGATTGAAGCTTCAAGTACTGATTCAACAAATATGATAAAAAATTCAATGTTAAAGTTGGATAACTTTGAGAGCTTCTCTAAATATGGACTAAATAGTTGTGCAGATCTTTTAAAACGCATCACCACTGTTTTGAGATATCGTTATGTAAGAAGTAAAAAAACATCATCTGTACTTCTTCATTTACAACAAAAGGGTTCATTTTTTGATAAAATACCAGATGATCAAATTGATTCTCAATTACTTGCTTTGAGAAGAGTATATTTATCTAATTTGGAGGAGAACATAAAACAAAGTGATTTCAAGCCCACTACCGAATTTCAAAAAACTAGGAAAGTTGAATTTGAGACAACTAACCTTGCAAATCGATGTGATGAGATTCATGAAGCTTTCAAGCATTGCTATCTATTTTCAAACTCCTTTAATAGAAAAGTTCCTATTGAAAGATGTAAAGAAGCTCCTAAGGTGTTTAAATTAATATCGCAAGATGATTTAAATGTTCAAGTATTAGTGAAATCATTCCTAGAAAAATTTCAAACCTCATTACCTGATGCTCTTCTGATTCCATTTGACATCAATGAGCCTGATCCTTTGTCAACTCGATCAAAATTATAAATGAGACAGATCTAAATTCTAAGAATACCAATTTTTGGATAGTTGATGGTCAACATACCATTCAAGCAGCGAAAGAAATTTTAACAAATCCTAAATATAATGTATCAACAGAAGCAAAAAAAAATATAAAAAACGTAATGCTCGATTCTTGCATC